>VXAU01005300.1:0-32346 GCA_013399695.1 Formicarius rufipectus
ATTGCCCTCCTTTGGGCTCTCTCCAATGGCTTCACACTGTCTTGTGTCGTGGTGCCCCAAACTGCTCCAGTATTGCAGGTGAGGTTCTCTCATCTCCATGGGCTCACTGGTCCATCTTGGCTCTGCCAGGTCTCTCCCCTGCTCATTCCCTGCAGGACAAGTGACTGACCATGGGGACACCTCATCCTCTGAGCCAGGCTCCCTCCTTGCTCCCTGCTGCAGAGTGAGCCAGAGCCGGGACTTTGGCACTGCTGGAGCACAATAACAACCAGAATCCTGCTCAGGATGAACTGACAGCCACACACCAGTGAGGATTAGAAATGAAAAGAGAAGGAGAGACAAACTCTCTGCTAGCAGCTGATAATACTGCGGGGGCACAGCAGGAATAAAACACTGCAGAAGAGTTGTCAACTTCCCTCTCTCCTTCTGTGGTGGGATTAGTGGGAAAGGTTAGACTATACATTAACGAAGAGTCATTCTAATGATGTATCACTCTGAGGTTTTCATAAAATTAATCTCTCAATAATAAGACATAATACAGGTTTCATGCATACTAGGTAATTAAAGAGTTTGATGAATAGATGAAAGAGTGAACATTCTGGATCCTCAAACAAATCACAGCTTTAACTTTCATTAATTTTAAATTTGCTCCAAGACCTAATTTAAAATTGGCAAAGCTTCTCTACCACTGAAACCAGAAATCATTGAACAAAATGGAATTATATTATTTATTGTTGTCTCAGGCCAATAAAACACATCAACTTACAATATCACGATGGCAAAAATATGACAGAACTCTACAATATTAAAAATAGTTTGAGAAATTCACTGCAACTCGTGGTTGAAAATTTAAACAAGAAAATCTGTTCACAGATACTTCCTTGGCCTTTTCATTTGCTGTCCTGTGCCTTGGGCTACCACACTGAAAGGTTTGTAATAATTTAACCATCATCTGCTACAGCTTCAAGGGAGGGGAAGGCAAAGAAAGGGAGTACAGATGCTACGTAGTTTTTGGGCATAAGAAAACCACGCAAGACATTTACTGAAGTCAGCAGAGGATGTCTGAGTGTGTGCAGCACTCACATAGCAGGACCTGAGTAACACAGGCACTGCTTCAAGCAGTTCAAATTGTAATCAGAATAAGAACTGTAAAATGCAAATAAGGAAAACCACAAGAGAACAACAATGACTCATAACTGGGAGAAGAGTGAGTTAAAATAACTCTTTTCCTATGAAATCAGGAAAAAACACTTCACAAGTGATTGCAAAGTAATCTAAGAACACAGAGTGTGCCAATTAACAGGGGCAGATCTCCTGGTTGGTACCTCGGGCAGTCACGTTGGTTTACCAGTCCAGCACCCCAAAATGTGACCACCTCAGCTCTCCCAACACCACATCCCAGCCCTCCTCCACCCTGCCTTCAGCAGTATCTCCTTGACTCAACAGGGAGTTCTTTTCTTCTGCCCAATTTGCTTTCTGGTGTCCCAGTGAGCTGAGCCTGCGAGAGGCACCCTGTGTAGCTGAGTTTGCTGCCCAGCCCAGTGACCTTCCCTGTCCTGCACACCCCTCACCACCCCACGGGCACGGGCAGTGTTTCCTCCTGCTGGGCATAGGGGGTTGAATTAATATCTAGTTCTGAAGCAATTAAGTGCCCTCCTGCTTATCAGAAATACAGGAGTGATTAAACTCTGCCCTGGTGCTTTTTGAAATTCCAGTCTAACACTGTTTGTTATGTCTGTTCCTTTTGAGATTAGTTGCTGATGTTTCTCCCACAGATGCCCGAAGAGAAACTCTCTACATAGTATGCATTTACATACCCCACAAGAGTGGGATAACATAAACTGCTCCTATTCCAGAGCCTTTCCAGGTTCTGTGCCCTTTGTTTTAAGCCTGTTTTCTTTATTTGTTTTATTATTCTCAAATACCAACTTTCCCTATTTTTGCTTTTCCTCGGTGCATCACCTATGAAAGTGAACAATTTTCTGAGCCTTTTCCTTGTTCTCTTATGTAAACCCACATAAAAAGATTATCTCCCACTGTTGACATAACTCTCTCCCTCATCCCAGTGCAGCAGATGAAGGCAGAAAGCAAAGAGCCTTTTCAGAAGTGGCCCCTGCTGGCAAATATCCAGCTTATAGACTTCCTATTGTTTTGCTAACAATTAGAAGCTTGAATTATCAGCTTGCTAGAGCTGCATTTAAAGAAACCCTTCTGGGTTTCATCGCTGGTAGTCTCTTTTATTTGATAACAATTCTCGTTCCTATTTAACAATTTCTCTAAACTGTGGGGCTAATGGAGCTTAGCAAGGAAACTTCAGTGCATCACTGGGCTTCAGTGGCCACGACGGCCTGAGTGCAGCCCCCAGCCTTGACCAGAGCAATTTTACATCCTACAACTGGAATAAAGCAGATTGACTTCCTAATATGATGAATAATTCCAAACAAACATTTGGACTGCCAAAGGGACCAAGAGACAGGAAAAACAACCTGATAAACAAATGCAGTGAGATGTGATGCTCATGAGATGTGTGAGCAGCTTCTTGCTGAAACAAGAGAAGTTGCAGCTCATCTATGAGTACTTAGGAGGGGTATATGGGAGTTGTGACACGAAAAAGAAAATAATTAGCAAAGATGGATTGAAATACTTGCTCTGTGGATCTTTAATTAAAATGTTGAAACCGGAATTATTCTATGATTTTCATACCTGAAGCACTTTAATAGGGAATATCAGCATGCTAAAAATCCAAATATAAAGCACCGTTCTTCTTAGAAGCCATGTTCAAGTCTGGATAAAGAAGAATCCATGTGTACCCCAAAGTTTCTTCAGTGCCATTTGGACCACTGCTGCAAAGTCTCTCATATATTCGCATCTGACACAGAATTGCAGGGTCAGGGATGTCTGAGTCTTTCATCTGAGTGACAGAAGGGAACCTCCCATTACTCATAAGGTACCATGAAATATTCCTGGGCTGCAATAGATGGAGCCAGTCAAGTGTGTTTTCACAGGGGCCATTAAAAGGCACTGAATCCTGAGCCACCCCCATCTGTCCATCAGGTCCAGAATGTACCTACCTTCCTGCTGATTGTCTTGGACTGAGTCCAGACAAGGGCATGGTATTAATGGTGGATTGAAATAGCAGCTGGAAAGGTCTTATCTCCCTTTTGATGGAAGAGTGCATCTTCTTGCCTTCCCCCAGCCCAGAGGCTCTATTAGATCCTCACAGCTGTCCCTCGCTGCTGCAGTGCCAGTCTTACTGAAGATTGATTTTTATCCATCTGAGTGTGATGAGAAAGGAAAGACCTTTGCTTTCCAATAATGAGACCTGTATCATACAGGTTTTCACAGACAGGACTTCTCTTAAAAGTTTTAGCTCTGGCTTATCACTTAAATAGCATGCACCAATGCTGGGGTTTGTAGTCTAGGAGTTTCTAAGTTGCATTAAAAGAGTTGTATTGATTTTTAAAGGTCTGGCTGAGATGGTACCTCTTTTGCTATGTCATGAGTTAGCAGTTACAGGCAAGAGAGGCACATAATATAGTTAATCCCTTTTCAAGCAGTTGTTAAATTGTTAACCAGCATGCAGTAGTCGCATGTGGATGCTTATTATTCTACCAAGAAATACTGTATTTCATTCCAGTTTGCTTGGTATGAACAGTTCACAGCTTATTCTTTGTCACTTAATTTCCTGTGTACATTGTGAACACTTCCAAAAGCTCAGCGGGGTGCATTAGAGAAACCTAAAGAAAGACAGAGCATTAATCAAATTACTATGTTAGACACTATTAGATGTCTTCAAGTTGGAACTTGTATGCACTGATTTTTACAGCTTTCTTTTTATCACATCAGAGGAGATCAAAATAACTCATTAAGTCAATTCATCCTTTTTGCTGCATTTGCTGGTCGTGCAGGAAGCTGCAGCCTGTGGGAGGGAATGTGAAGAGGGGCTGTGCCAGCAGTGGCACAGAGGAAGGGCAGGGAGGTTCTCGTTCTACATCCTCCCTCCTCCGGTGCCCCCGGGGCACTGGGATTGTGCTCCCCTGGTAAAGGGATGGAACTCATGTGCCACATCCCCCATTTCTACTGGGGTGACTTCTGCCCCAGGGCCACCAGATCTGCCCCTTGTTTTCCTCTTGGCTTCTTCCATCATCCGTTTTGTGTTTCTGTGAGGAGGCATCAGCAGCTGCAGAGCTTGGGAGTTCATTTGCAGGCAGACAAGGATCAGCAAAGCACTTCCAGTCCCCCAGCTTCTCCTCCCCCGTTTAGCAAACAGGGACTGTGCTGGAGGAAACACATCAACAGTCCCTCCTATCCCATCAGAAGAACAAAAAAGTATCTGAGAACTCCTCTGTTGGGGAAAATTATTTACTAGATTGTATATCTTTTGACAAATAAATTATGCAGTTTCGAAATTTACAATTAAATTAGGATGCAGCCAGTTATTCTCTATTCACAGCCCGTTTTAATTTGTTCACTTCAGGAGGTCTTGACAAGTTTTATGTTCACTCAAAGTATTCAATGCTTTTATGCAACCAAATCTCAGCTTCTCCCTTTGCATTTTTTTACCAATATCTCTGCAAACACCCCAGGACTTTCCCAAAATTAGGATAAAGAAGAACACTGTCACTGCAAAGAGGTGTACACAGCAAACTGAGATTTGAAGTCTTTAAGAATAATTGCAAATACAAATTCTGTGTAAATGGCCTCTTGCTTGCACTGCTGTTTCCTAAAGTTCAACACTGCACTTGTCTACTGGTTGCAATGACTTACAGTCAGGTATTGAACAACATTTACTGCTCACTACGAAATGTCTTGGTAAATAATTGTGCCACAGTTAATCTCCACGTTCACCTGATGATATAGCCAAGCAGAATTCATCAGACAACACACGGTGGTTGTTGGAAGATTAGGATGAAGAAAACAGTAGAGAAGAGTTGAAGAAGATGCTTTAAAATAGAGAATATTAGTCAAAGAAGAGAGAGCAGCAGATCAGGAAGAGTCACATTGGATTTCAAAGGCACCAAGGACAGTGTAAGGTTAAAGGGCTGGGTCTGAGCACATGCCTTGAAAATGTCCTGATTTTCAGAACCAATAAGTACCTATTGACAGGTTGACATCTTGGCATCACCTCCGTGTTCTTGGCTGAAAGTCACGCTCTTACCAAGGAGAGCAAAATAAAGGCTTTCAGAGACGCTGCATTTTAAAATCTTGGCCTCAAAGCCAGTGAAAGAAATGCATAATCCCAGTCTAACCCACTCCTCGGGGAGGTCAGAGGCCACGTGCATGACTCTTCATATTTCATGAGTGAATATATCTGAGAAAGTATCTCACAGGCTCTCTTGCCTTTCTCTTGGAGGCAAGAGGGCTTTCCATGGGCTGGGCTTTATCTCCAGCTGTCACTTCTGCCATCCCCCTCAGCTACACTGTGCCAGGATCATGGGCAACCTTAGAGGGAATTGTTCTCTTGTAGGTCAAAAGCAACTGTGTTTGCATTGCCCTGATTTGATGCATTTAGCAATGACAGCAAGTAATTCATTACATCAATTATTTAAATGAAAGGCAGGAATGTCTGCACGCCAGCTGGAGTGGGAGAATTTATCCAAAACCCATCACTGAGGAATCTGTAACTTTGCATTCAGTCACTGAAAGAATTGGCAATGAATAATATGAACTGACAACTACAACACTTTCTGTCAACAAGGTATTTGCAAACAGGGTATAAATTTCATTAATTTGTTCATTATCTGTGATCCTTGAAGAACTGTGTTGTATAAGTAAACTTAAACTTACAATTAGTTGCTAAGAATGTCTGTTGTTTATCACATGTTACCGAAGTGGCATGTCTAGCTTTCCAATCAGCCGGGATTTTGGAAATACAATTGTCCAAAAATCAGCTTTCCAAGATGTTTCTCCTGCATTCACTGCAGTGCTATTTATAGAAACCTACACTTATGCATGAGCCGCAAAAACGTTATTCTCAATAATGGATTGTTATAACATAAAGAATTTTATAACTCTTTCCTAAATTTATTCAGTATGTAAAATGTCCTAGGTCAGGTTTCCATGTGACACAAAACTGAGGATCGCTTTCCAGTGCAGAAAGAACTTATAGCTTTGAAGGAACAGGCTCATTCTTCTCAAAACCCATGACTCTTATTTATATTTTTGATGCTTCTTCCCAAGAAAGGAAACCATATTTTTAGTTTCAATAATGAAACATCATAAAATCAAATTCTAGAAAATTGCTTCCACGGTTTTTACGGTCTTACATCTATAACCTCAACATGCAGAAACAAGAAAATCAATGCCTGAATTCAGATCAGATGCCTGACAGAGTATTTTATTGTTCATAATGCTGAGTTTAATTAGCTCTGGTCACTTGTACCCAAGGAGCACTAACCAGTCCCAGTCTATATACAGACTGCAAGGACTGGACTGTTATCAGACTGATGGGTTTTTACAACATATACCCTAAAAGAGAGCAATAATCCTTGCCCATCATGCTGCAGTTCACTGGAGTTCCTCCCAACAATTCCACAGCAGCTCCTTCTTTCACAGCTGTAGAGGTTTCAGACATTGCACCCTATAAAAATTCTGAGTTTTCTCTTGGACTGCCTAAAAGAAGAATAAGTGCATATACGGTACTTTTCTCTACCCCAAAAGTTCTGACTACTTAAGAGCAATCTTGGGCAGAATTACTGTCAAAAACCAGTGAATTGTCAAATTAGCAGCAATCATCTCCAGCTCCAGATGGACTGGGAACTGAGAGCAGGATTCAAACAAAGTTTAATAAAATTTCAGCTTAAAACAAAGGAGACCTTGTGATATTTGAATGGCATGTCATGAGTGTAAGCACTGAAAGGCAAAGCAAGGGCTGGCACCTACAGTCCTGCAAGAGTCTGGTACTATTGACTCTGTTTTTGCTGCCAGGAGCCTTTTGACTTTATCAAAGACACACACACACCAACCTTCCAAGCAGGGCCAACTTCAAGCGAAATTTTAAGTGCACTGAGAACAGAAAATGTAGAGCAAATTGCAAAGCCATCAGTGACATGGAAGAGCAGGGTTGGATTCTGTTGACTTGTTTCTGTGGGTGGCTTCTCTTAGACCGGTTCAAAGGCCTTTTCTCGGTGTGCTGTCAATCACAAAGAGCAAAACAGTAAAACAAGCCCACCATGCTGTGTGGTGTCTCCATTTGTGTAGCTGACTGACCTGCACAATGGCAATCACCACAGTGGGAGTCTGCAAAGATGAAGCCTGGAATAAAGCACACCTCTTTCAGAGCACAGACTTAAGAAATCCTCCCTGTCTGCCTTTGCAACAAACTTTAAGACACAACACTCTGCCAGTTCCTGTGATCTGTGCTGATCCACCTAAAGCTGAAGTCTGCATTTCAGATTGGCAGTATGAAATTCCCAACTGCAACCAACACCAGAGGTTGTGACACCGTTTTGCACAAACCCAGTTTGCAAATTCTCTGTTTGCAACACTTAACTTTTCCTGAGTGGAAGTCCAGAGGCATCACAACCTGCTCATTTACAATAAAGGCTGTACGACACTTAAGGGTACAGCCTATGCCTTGTAGACGCCCTGTAATCATTGCAAGGATCCAAATGCTACCTGCTGGCACATCAGTTTGAATATATGCTATTTCGTTTTTGTGGGTTCCATACCACAGGATGGACAAATAGTTTAGTTTCTCAAGTCAAAAGCCTGCAGAGGATGAAGCTTCCTCTTTGCTGGGTAACAAAGTCAGCCTCCCATGGGAGCTCCCTGCAATGACCATCACAACAGAGGCAGAGTGATCATTCCTCATGGTCACGACTGCTTTCACTCTGGTATTACAGCTGCAACTCTCTCCTTGTCAATGTTTTTAAAGAAAAATAAAGTCTAGGTTGGATTTTGCAATGGAGCTGAAGAGAATTCCACACCCAGGTTTTCCTGAAGTTGGCAGAGGCCCTTCCCAGCTCTGTCAGTCATGTCAGAAGGTATCTGGAGAAGGGAAGTGAGAGAAGCAGTAGAAAGAGCACCACAGGGAAACCTCAACCTGCTCAAGGCTCAGCTCCTGAGCAGATCCTGGGATTAAGATATTTCTGGAAGAGACAAGTCAGGCTGCAGAGGCAGCAGGTAAGGGATCAGCCCAGGGAAAGGCTTAATTTGGAGAATTTTTATTAGTTGTTGCATTAAAAATATAATTGTTTCTATTTCACTGCAGTCTTTTTAAATGCAATTACGTGGATTACACACCCTTATTATCTACCAGAAAGAAGGTCCCCTCGTGGCCTTTGCCCAGCTGTGAAATGATCACAGAACCCAAGAAATCCACTTGCAAATTCTGAGAAAGAGGAAGGAGAGGGAAAATCCAATCCATCCAATCACCAAAGAAAAACAAAAGCAGCCAAGCCCTTATTTGTAAACATAAATTATGAACTTTGAAAGGTTATAATGATTCCTTTTGGTCTTCTGAGACCTGAGAGACTTTTGTTCACAGTTCTGATGCACACCCAAGTCACTGGGTACTTGTGCTTATCCAGTGCATAAAATGTCTTCCCTAAATGCATCCCCAAACAAATCTCTTAACATGGTACTTCTAAAATAAATATTCTGTTGTTCTGAATGCAAACATTTCATTTTGTAGTCTCATTGGTACATAATGGACCAAGAGTTTATTATCCCAGACTCCAGTGCCTTCAGGGAATGCACCTTCCACACTCTCCCTAATCTGTTTCACAGGAAATACAATTGCACTTGCTGTAAAGTACAGCATTATGTGACAGCAGTGATGAAACCATAATTCTGTTTACTAGATATTATTTATGCTGTGGAAACAAGAGAACCGTGGGACTAGAGGGACTATGAGGATCACAAACCAGGCATTTAACAGGGCATTTTTATTACATTTTCTTTTATTAGTCTTTACCAAATCAAAGTTGCAGATAGGAAAATAAAAGAATGTTTTTATGTCTTCTCTCAATTCAAAATTTTATGATTAGATACTACCCTGTGAGACATTCTGATGCACAGTTGGCCACTGGGTTGATACAGTCTCAGCCAATCTATGAGGTACATAGAGCTATAGAAAATATGCTGTTAACCTCTGAACAGGATTACTAAAATGACCCTATTTTCTTTAGCACACAGTGAATGTGAACAGTTTTTGCCATTAAAGTAATGTTTACAACCTTCTTTCATTTTTAATTTCAAGAACTCTGCTGTCTGATGCCTTGGGGGAGAAAAACTGTATTTGGCTGGTGTATCTTTGACAAAATTACACTGAATATAATTTCCTAAGAGTTCTTGCTTAGATGTGGAACGAGTCAATACTGATGGGAGCACGTGGTGCTGGGTACCAACTCCTCTCAGAGCACAAAGAGGAGGTCAAGAAGTGTTCTCTGCCTTCTATTTCCATTGCAATTCCAACCTTTTGCTACATTGGCACCTGGCTTTGTTGAAGAATTTATTTGTTGCATAATGAAGATAAATTCACTGCAACAACAGATAATGTTTTGTTTTGCTTTTTTATTATTAAGTTGTCAAAAGAAGAGATATGATAATAATAAAATGACAAAATAACCGGTTAATTGTTGAAATAAATGGGATGTATAATACATCAGGTAATGGCAATTAATTATATGGCTGACATGCATAACGTCAGTTACTCATTACTACTCTCAAACACTCATAATTATCCATACTTTAAAATATTGGTAATCATACAAATAGGCTTAAAGAATTATAATAATAATATATTTTAACAGTAAAAAAGGTAAATAGACAAACTATGAATATGGTTGAGGGAGTAGATTTCTGGGAGGCAAATGATTTCTGAGTCAGATGGGCTTTAAAGCAACACTTTTCTTCCAGTTTACATAGTCCATTTGTAGCACAGGAACTGGGGAGGTTTTAATTGACTATTAAAACTAGTCAATAGTTTCAATAGTCTGTACATTTTAGTATATCCAAGGTTCATCATGAAGGAGGTAGGGATTAGAAGCAAACTGCTTATTTAAGTCAAGCATTGTTCCTTTCCAAATATATATGCAAATTTATGCACCAGGGAGCAAAACTGTGTCCAGTGCCAGGCTTTCAGTTTTGGCATCTCTGTCTTCACTGCTCCTCTTTGAAAAAATCATGTATAAAATATTAAATTCTCTGAGAACATAATTTTAATTACTCTTGAAAGACTTATCCAGCTGTTAAATGATCCGGGGTTAACCGAAGGGCTACTGCTATAAAACCATTTAAACACACCATGGTGATTTTATCAAATTTCACAGCTGTTCCTGCAGCAAATGCAGTTTCTCAGAACACAAGTTTTCTAGTTAATCTGTGAACAGTAATTTTGGAGAAAATTTGCATCAAAGGAGGAAGAGCTGCACAGGAACTGCCTGACTGGGTTGGCCCCACAGTCATCCCAGTCCAGGAACCTGTCTCCAGGATGAGCCAGCACCAGCTGTTCCCATGAAAAGAAATATATAAATACGTAATACACAAATGTAATTCAGCCCACCAAAGGTCTCTCTGCTTAATCACTAAGTCATGAAGGCTTTCTATTTCTCCAATGTGATTTTATTAGCATCACATCATGCAAAATCTTGCTATTCATCTAGAAATAACCGTACTTTGAACCCAAGATTCTTGGCTCAGTGACAGAACCCAGAGTATGACAGCACGGTGTAAGATACAGCTTCCTTTATTCATTCAAGGTTTTTCATATTTCTATTTGATTGTGCTTTTACTGGGCAGTAGTGTCTCTGACTCCTTGAGTGCTACACAGGCTTTTATCTCACTCTGGCATTTTTCACCCTTGCCCAGGGAGCAACCTCAGTCTCTTTGCCCTCTCCGCTGTTTCTGTGTCCCACCTGACTCCCGGCAGCACCCCCTGCAGCCGAGGGGAGCCACACAGCCCTTCCCCAGGGGACCCTGCCGAGGAAGCCCAAGCACAGGAGCATCAGGAGCATCCCTGCTCAGCTGCATCACCCATCCTGGCTCTGACTCCACAGCAGGTGGACCTGCGTGTGCTCCCCAGGGGGGGTGGTCCTGGCAGACCCTGGCAGAGAGCTCAGACCTGCAACCAGGGACACAATGTGCTGGTTTTCACCCGGTGTCCACCCAAACCTCCAGGCCCCCCCTTTCCCAGAGGAAAAGGGAAAAGGAGAAAAGGTAAAATCAGCTGAGAGATAATGGCAAAGAAAACTCAGAGCAGTTAAGTACTCAAATTTATTACTAACAAGATAAGAACTAGAACTAAAGGTAATAAAACGAAAAAGTAAGAAATAAATCAGTCCCAAGAACACCCCTCTCCTCCCACTCCTCCCTCCCTCCAGCAGTTCCAGGGAGCAGGGAATGGGAGTTTTGCAGGTGGGTGTTGTTGCTGCCATTGCTCTTGTCCTGGGGGTCACTCCATGGGGGGCAGTCGGGTCTCTGCCCCCCGATGGGCTCCGTGGGCTGCAGGGGGACAACCTGCTCCCCCACGGTCCTGCCCACGGGCTGCAGGGGGGCCACAGCTCTGAGTCCTTCCCCTGCTCCCCTGGGGTCCCTCCCACGGGGGACAGTCCTCAATAGACTCTCCAACATGAGTCCACCCCCCGGTCAACACTTCTGCTGGGGGAAAAACCTGCTCCAGGTGGGTCTCCTTCTCCAGGAGTCATGGCCATGAGTCTCTTCCAGGATCTCGCTCCATCCTGGGCCTCCCACAGGACAACAGCTCCTTCTGCATCCACCTGCTCCTCCAGGGGCTGCAGGGGGATCTGTGCACCCCGATGGATCTCCACGGGCTTCAGGGAGGTGGAGGGGGCACAGCTTTCAGTCCTTCCCCCCTCCCTGCTCCAGTGTGGGGTCCCTCCTTCTCCTCCTCCTGCTCCCACCTTGGTCTCTGTGTTGTTATCTCATGGCTGGCATTTTTCAACTGCCCAAACACTCCAATTCTTGAATATGTTATCACAGAGATGTAACTATGATTTTTTAATTGGCTCCACTCTGTCCCCCAGCAGGAGGTCCCTCCTGGCCCTGGCTGTCCTTGGCTCCACAGGACAGGAGAAGCTTCTGGCAGCTTCTAACAGAAACCATCCTGGAAGTCCCCCCTTCCACTAAAATTCACCTACAGAAACCCATGACACACAACAACATGATCTTAACTTCAGCCTGCTCAGCTCAGTGTGCTCACAGTAAAGGCAGGTGGGGTCCCAAGAGCTTCATTTCCCCAACGCACCATTAGAGCAGGCACCAGAAAGGAAGGGCTCTGCATGGAAGGCCTGCTGGGGAATTAGCTTGGTGAGAAGGAGGCAAAGCTTTTTCAGCCAATGCCCACCTGTCTGGAGAAGTACTCTGAGTCCAAAAGTGTTGTGATAAGCGGGTGGGTTTATCCTGAATATTTGGGTTACTCCACAAGGAGGCCTGTTCACATTGGCTCATGGAAAACAATGAGCAACAAAATCCAGGGACAGACAAACCTCCACATTCCCAACCCTTAACTTAATAACACCTGGGCAATTGGTGTATTTATAATAGAACAATAAACAGTACCATGTCAACATCTGTCAGCTTTCTAAGCCTGAGAACCAGCAGAAATTAGCAGTGAACTTGGTTCATATTCCCAAGCCCCAGATCTCACCCAAACTGTAATAAAGCCACAGGTCTAATTGCTACGGCAAAAAGGCATTAGGCCAGACTGCCCCTATTCCTAAAGCCAACAGAAAACTGCAAGAAATTCAGTTTGCAAACCTTTGATACTTTCAAACACTAATTGTAACTCCATCTAACTTCAGCTCTCTTGAACATTCATCCTCCATCCATCTGTGAAAGTATTGGGATCCAACAATAAATGAGACTCCTGAATCTACTCCAGAAACAAGTAACATAAAGCAAAGTCTTTACTGGATTCTTCTGGGTCCTTAAAAGTGGGGAGAGGATGGATGTTTCTATGCCTTGTCTCTGTGTTTTATGTTCTCTGAGAATGGTTATAAATTTCAAGATTTCAAGATTCGAGATAATTCAAATAATTTGAAATAATTCTGCTTACAACTATATATGAAAACTTTTTTTGAGTTCAAAAAGTCTCTGGAATGTGACCCAAAGCATAAATTTTTCCTTTATATTTGTGTTTCAGGAAGTCAGGCTGCATTTGGAGATAGAAAAGTTACAGTCTTCCAAAAATTTTTCTTTTAATTTGTGGTATATAATAGGATTATCCTTGATATTATGGCTGTGAAGCTGAAAACAACTTGCATTCCAGCAAGTGCATGAGCCTCCTCACAAAAGTTCAGTCTCCAAAAGCCACCCAAGCCATGGCAAGTCCTCTGGCTTGGTCCTGTGTTAGGTTAAAGACAGCTTCTCTCCCTCTTGTTATCACAGTGATCACAACGGGCCATTATAGAGGTCTTTATGTTCTTGCCTAAGCCAAATATTCTTTGGCCACACACAGATCTGAAGAGCAGAGCCAGAGCTCAGGCCAGCAAGCATCCACATTTGTGTTCACAACCGTGTCACTCTGCAGGCAGGTTACACACCTGGAACAGAGGAAAGCAGTGTAAGACATCCTTCTGACTTCTGAAATGGGAAATCGGGCTCTGATTTTTTCCTCCTTTTATGCTGCTTGTGTTTTGCTCCTTCCCATCACACAACCACATGCTCAGCAAGGCCAGCAGTGAGCCCAGTGCATGCAGCTGGCTGTGCAACCAGGTTTAGGCATGAAGCAGCACCACTACTGACCTGTTTGGCCTGAGCTGCAGCAACAAAGGTACTGAGCATCCCTTGATTCATTATGGACAGCCCATCTAACCAGGGCACTTCTGATGAGCAGAGTAATTGGTTGGGTAATGATGATTGTACTTACCCGAACCTTCCCGTGGTCTGCTAAATAAGCTCTGCCTGCTCAGACAAGCTGCTGTCTGGGCTCCTGTGACCCCAAAAGGCCATGTCTGAGCTGCTCAGTGGGATCACAGGCAAAGCCTTCTGTCCAGTCATGGTGTGCACTGGGTGCCTCAGATTCCTGAGCTGTCTGTGTTTTATCCTGCTTGCTCCAAACTCTCAAGTATTTCTTCTAGTCGTGCGTGATAATGCCAAAAGCCACTGTGAGAGAAACTCTACATTTTGAACAAAGGCTAAACAACATAAATGCTTTTACTTTACAGATGGCACTCAGAACTCAGCAGATGGTGAAAGAATTCCCACAGGATGTTCTTCTCTCCCTTCTCTCCTCTCCATATATTATATACATATATATATATATATATTTGAGTCCGTGTGTGTGTGTGTGTGTGTGTGTGTGTGTGTGTGTGCACAAAACAGCAAAGCGTCCTGATGAGATACCCAAAAGGCTTTCACAGAAGTATCTGTCCTTTGAACAACATCTCCCTGCCCAATTTTAGAACAGAAATAGATCCAGGGTACCAGAGAGGGAATCAGGAAGCACTTTTGTTAATGGGTTTGCCACTAACCTGTGATAAGTCTTTGGATAGGCAATTTTGTTCCTTTTTCTTCCCCTTCCAGTCCTTTAGTTTTTATTCTACATCCTCAGGGAGGAGATTCTTTCTGTCTCTGAGCTAAGCCTTAGTACAGCCAGTCCCACGCTGGTGCTCTTCACTCCAGCTCTGCTTCACAGGAAGCATTAGAGACTGAACTCCACAGCATTTTCTACATTTCACAGAACTGAATATAAAGCTGTCCATGAAATGGAGACATGCCTGATGGAGGGGGGAATATGGGCAAGGATAAACCATAGAGAATCTACAAACCTCTTTCTGCATCAGGTCCTTTAAAGGGCAGGGGATAGATAAATCAAGCTGGGGGAGAGCCATGGGAACAGGCACAATTACTTCCAGTTCCCTCAGCCATGGGGTGCCTCCTGCGTGGCACTGCCCTCATCCATGGTTAGGTATCACATGCCATTTACACCTTGAGATTTTTGCTGTATTATACTTATGTGCCCTTCAAATGCAATTGCATCCCCAAAAACACAACATATGAATTCTTTACAGTTACCCCCAAATCCCACCCATAGTAGAAAAGTCCCTCTAGTTGGAAGCACCAGCAGCTCCAAGGTCACAGCAGCACCAGGCACCGGTCCAGGGCAAAGAAATGCATGTTCACCTCAACCTACGGGTGGGATTTCCAGCAGGCAGCATTGCAAAATCCAGGCCAGCATCCAGGTTTGGTATTCTCCAAAACAGAACCCTGGCCTGGATTTTTCATCTAGCCTTTGACTTGTGGAAGAAGGGACATATCACTGCATGTCACAGTATTGTTCAGTATTCACACAACCCTACCAGCCCTGCTCTCCATAACACTAAATTCCCTGGCAGCTTGCTCTCCTGGAACAAACTGACTCATTTAAACTTATCTTTATGATCACATTGCAACTCCATGTTGCTTCTGCACAAGACCCAAGACAGCACTCATCCCTAAAACACTGCACTTCCTCCAAAAACAGAAAGCACTCACACGAAGTGCCTCTCCCTCACTTACCTTCCAGGGGGTGTACTGTAGCTTGCCTTAATTGCTTCCATTTTTCAGTCTCAGATACAGACAGTTTCTTTGATATATATTTGTACTCATCTATGTAGGAGTGAGTTTTCCATGCACATAGAAAGGCAGGTGTAAACCTTCCCCTCTGCAAGCAGAAACTCCCTTCTCTGGGCAGGAGGATCCAGTGTGGCTCTCAGCCAGCATGGACTGGTCAAACACACAGGACACAGCTAAAGAGACACGTGCCAGTATTTTTAAAGATGCCAGTAAAATCTGAAGTTGGTCACAGAGTCTGAATGGACTCCAGGAAGGGAGCAGAGTGACAAGTTTAACTGTTCTCAAATTACTGAATCACTGAACAGATGGGCTGGTTCGACACAAACCTACTATAGCCTTTCCCAAACAAGGAGTACCAGACATTTGCACAGAGAGCTGGACTGATAAAAGTGTGCTCAGCTATCCTGGTGCTCACAGTTTTGGCAACTTGAAGACAAATCTATTATTTAACCAGAGAGCAAAGTGCTGGTTTTTTTGGGTTTTTTTTACTTACTTTATTGGTTGTCCACAGCAGGGAGGATTTCAGGTGGAAGGAAGCTGTTATGTATTTACATGACCGTGAGCACAGTGTGTTACAGGCTGAGAACACACACCAAGCACTTCACACCAGCACCCTCCCAGCTCTGGAAAATGCTTAAAATGCTCACCTCCACAGCCCCTGCCACCAGTGCCCTGGAGCAGGAGGCCAGGGTACAGCACAGGGATTAGGTCTAGAGACTCCAATGCACAGAACAGAGCAGGTCTAGAAGGGGGAGCCAGGACTGCCTTGAGGAGTCAGAGGACCTGCCCTGAATTTCTAGATTATTTCCTGGGTGAGGGTGTTTAGGAATGGCCTGGCTTTGACTCAGAACTTCTCCCTCCTCACCATTTCAGTGGCAGTCACACAGTGTGCCTTCTTGCAGCAGTCACACCAGACAGGTTGGCTGCTATTGCCTACTCAAAGATCTCTGTCAGGCATAAAAATTCTGCCAAGCGGGAGCATTTTTGCGAAGTGGGAGATTTCTGAGAGCTGTGATGTTTGATTAGTTAGTCCCACAAAAATCACACCCATGAAACGCTGAAGTAGAGACTGACCTTCCCAACTGCTCTGTGGTCCTGGACACAGACGTCTAGGGCTGGGTGTACAATCCTGATCTGGAAATCCTGAAACGGAAACTCATTTAAAGGAAGTTTAAGGAAGGTTGGTCTGGCACCCAAGAGCCCAGGGAACACAAGCAGGATGTTTGTTGTTGCTTCTGCCCCTCCTCTCTGTGAGCCTCAGGCAATGCAAAGGCAGCCAGGATGGGGAAAAATGCTGCAGAGACAAGAGACAAGAGGGAGCGAGGAGGATGAGAACACAGGCAGGAGCTGATCAGACCAGGAATCAAAGGAGCAAAGTAAGATTGGAGGCACCAGAAATAAGCACTGAGTGCTTATCCTATGGTTTGGATAAAGGAGGGGCTCAGACTGTGGAGGAAACTCCACTGCTGGGACTTCCTGTCTTTTTAGGATTGGAACCATGACTTTATAAGGCTCGTGATACAATTATTGTAATGGGGGTGAGAACTACAGATGTCAAAGCTGTCAGAAATATCTGAATCCTGATAGTGTTTGCAGTTTGAAACAACTCAGAGCTCAGATCCAGGGGTTTTATTTTAGCTCAATTCTAGTACAAATACAGCTGAGGACACATAATTGCATGGAATAAGGTCAGTTTCTAATCAAACCATGCAGTACTATCAATAGATATCTTTGTGTTTCTGTCAGGAGCCTTTTTATTTCTCCTGCCTCCAAGGAAACAACCAGGGCTGATTCTGGCTGCCTCTGAGCCTGGTGAACAAGGTACATTAAACCTTTCTTTGGAAGAGCTCCGCTGGCTCAAACACTTTGTTTCAGGAAGGATCTTACCCAGGCTCATATCTCAGAAAAACATCTTACAGTGCTCTACATTAATTAAAGATAAGGTGGTATCATTACAGAGATAGACATTGTTATCTCCCCGCTAATGTTGTCAAGGCTGTTTTTACATCTACAGATGAACACTTCCAGACAAAGATATTTTTGAAAACCTCCCATTGTGTTTGAAAGCAGCTGCTAAATGGAATTACAAAGTTGCACTGGGTAGCATATTTTTGGGTCTCATCCACAACCCATTGAAGTTAAAAAGAAATGCATGAAAAATCCTATTTAACTGTCTCCACTCTGCAAAGTTATTTTTTTAGCAAGGGCATGTATAATATTAAATGCATAGTGAGTTTCTTTCCTTTCATTGGCTGTTAAATAAATGTTCAAAGGAGATACTTTGAAGAATCTACCTGGATTGAGCTTAACAATAAACCCTCACTGGGGCCAGGGAGGAAGAAAAGGCTGGAAAGGTTTCAGTTACTGCTAAAAATTCCAACTACGGAGTGCTGAAAGCGCCGAGAACACAGGATGCATTTCTTTCTTCAGCACCAAGAAAATTAATTCCTTAAGTGCACCTTGACTACAATCAGTATCCAACTATGCTTCAAATGAAAGTTTGCACACCAGAACAGTGATTTATTTATCTTTAAGGGAAACAAAAGTAGAGGAGTATTTAAAGAAGGTGAAAAGGTGTTGTTGGCTTATCTGAACTGCTGGGAAAATGATTTTTATTCTTTGAAACCCAATGCAGAGCCAGTGGCAGCTCCTGCAGCAGCCCCTGCCTGTGGCAGCAGCAGAGGTGCCCTTCAGAGACAAGAGAGCAGAGCAAAGGGTGCTCCTGGAAACGGGGAGCTGAACCCTGTCAGAAGCTGTGGAAAACAAACCAGGTGGTGTTTGTGTTGAACTTGGTATGTTTACAAATAAATTCAGTTTTGCTTTAGTTCAGTTCTCTAAGGAGGAGGAGCTCTCAGTGCCTGGCTGGACAGCTGTGAGTGCCCAGCATGGCATGGTCCCCACACGTGCCCTCATTCAGGTAAAGAGGATTTAGAGCTGTTGTTTGAGTTGTTGCCTAAGTGTACAACCAGAGCTGGAACAAGTGGTTAAGCCACTTTCTCTCTCAAACCTCCAAGCCTGCACTTTACAATTCAGACAGACTGTCAGGTGATGTCTAATGCACCTTTGGGGTTTTCCCCTCCTTCCCTTTTCAAGCAAACAGCACCATCAACTCTGCTGCTGGGGCTTAAGGGAAACCCAAAGTAAAAGGTACTACCTGATTTCCACATTTAACTCCTGAGTATCCTTTCATATGGAAAATACCAATCATAAGCTTGAGTTAGGTCAAGCCAATCAAAGTTCACAGGTAGGATAAAAAAATCAGTTAGAAGTGTCATCCCTTGGAAAATAAGTTACCATGGTTGCCAGGGCATATCCCCAAATCAAAGTGATCCCTGGATCTCAGAATGCCCCAGGAGAGAAAGGCCCTGCACGAGGTGATAACAAACAAGGTTCACATAGGTCTGTGGAAACACTGAAGGTGACACAGAGATACCCCTGTCAGGAACTGTGCTGCACTGGGATAGAAACAAGTAACTGGGCTGAATGAGCTCCAGCAATTCTCAAACACAAATTTCCTCCCTGCTTTATTTTCTGGTTCCAGTTAACATGCTTCCAAACTGATTCTGCTTAAATTTAGTAACAATTTTCAACTAGAAAAAAATAAATAGTTATAAT
This sequence comes from Formicarius rufipectus, assembly GCA_013399695.1. Classification (NCBI taxonomy): domain Eukaryota; kingdom Metazoa; phylum Chordata; class Aves; order Passeriformes; family Formicariidae; genus Formicarius; species Formicarius rufipectus. Next base: position 19,135 of record VXAU01005300.1, read on the forward strand.
AAAATAACAACCAACTTCAAACAATGCACTTTCCATAAGAAAGGGTCAGACCACCATAATAAAAGTGCTACCAGACTCAGCCACAAGTCTGCTACATGCCTGGCAGAGAAAGAATTCAAGGCTGACATTTACAATGCAAGGTGAAAAACAGCTGGAATTAACACCTTTCATTTGGGAACTGCAGGCAGCTTTTTGGTACTTGTGAGCTCTGTGATGCAGTTTGGCACTGAGTGTTTTTTCCAGCAGTATCTGAATTCTTAATTGTCAAGAAGAAACACCCAGGCACTTCTTAAATTCCCCAGGCACCCCTATTTCTACTTCTGGCTTAAAAATCGGGCTTTTATGCCTGCAGTAAAAAGCAGCCCTGAGAAATTGCAGCAACCTGATTCAGTGTCTCAAAAGAATCTGCAAGCTGCATAATAATAACATCATAAGGACAGTTTGTGTGCAAGGGCATGTGGGTGGATCCTTCTCTCTTGGAATGCAACCCTGAAACCTTCTTAGTGAGACAAAATCAAAAGACAGACTATAAAGCTCCTGGAAAGGAGCTGGAAGACATAGATTGTTTCAATGACCTTCCTGAGTTGCATTCCTAACTTACAGTCATTTGTACATGTTTGCATCCACAAAGAAGCAGGGAGAGAAATTAGCCTGTGAGCAGAGGCCAAAAGTTGACACTTGTTCACCTCTGGAGCTGGTGAGTTCTTGTTTGTGTTCTCAATCCCTTCTCTCAGATTTTTAAAAACTGAAGTGTCACAGAGGTTAAAGCTATTTTTTAAAGCAGTAAGTTCTTCACAATCTCTTTGGAAATCGAAAGAAAACATAACAAGTGTTATTTGTTTTCTTATACTAAACTCTAAGACCAAAGTGTAGAATGTTTTTTGGCAAATTTGAGTCTGGTTTATGGGAAGATTTTTCTTTTTCCATATCAGCTCTATCAGTTGCAGAGTCACATGCAGGGTCAGCACAGGATTAATGACCAGCAGTGCCTCCTACCAGCATTCCCTGCTTCCCCCTCCCTACCCAAACAGCTGCAGCCTTATGCTGCCTCTTTGCATCACTAGAATTAAGCTCTAATGGCAGAGACAAGTAGGAAAGGCTCTGAAAGGAAAGAAAGGACTGTTTGGTCTCCAGCACTACATGACTAGTAAAGTTTGAGAGGAATCTTTTCCTGAAGCAAATCCCTCTATGTCATGCTCCCCCCAAATCCCTCTAACAGTGTTTCCTCAGGGAAGACCACAGCTGACATGAGAACACAAAGTGGGGCAGAGCAAGGATGCAGAATTAAAGGAAAGGGATGATATTGGCCCTGATCATCTCCTCCCTTTAATCTCTACCTCAAAGCTGAAATATCCCCGCTGTATCCAGGCCAGGGACGTCTGCAAGCAGTGGTAGGAGCGTGACCCAAACCCATGTGTGCTCCATCAGCCACTGAGAGCTTTTCCCCTCCTCTGGCAGCCCTTTGAACTTCAACACCCGCAGCACCCTCAGCGTTCCAGCTCTGCTCCGTGGCCCAGTGGGACACCTGGAGGAACTGGGCTGCTGCTCTTTGGTGATTGAAGGTCTTCAAGTTTCAAGAGCAATTTCCAACTATCAGTGGTTCCCTCTGCATGACTTCACTGCCACTCTCTGTGTTTAGAAAGTTTAGTGTTTTGAGAAGCTCATCTGCAGAAGAGGCAAACGCCTCAGACAGTGATTCTGATTTTGTGACAACTGGCATCTGAAAATAGCACATTTATTCAATGAGCTTAAGCACAGCACTCCCAGTTGTTGACTCTCCTCATGAAAATATTGATTCTAAGCTCTCTAGCTTATAATGTTTTGATCCACATTCTGGGCCTATTGATTTGCCTTTGATACTTCAATCAAACTGTTGTTTATATCAACTGCAAATGCATCTGATCTCTCCAAAATAATTAGATTAATCACAGGAGGATCTACAAAAGCCTCGTTTTGATTGATTATGTCTTTATGCTCTCCTGGGGAAAACAGGTACATTTGGAAATGTAAAAAAGACAGTTGGTAGCCTTTTCATTGTGGCACCTTTGAAATATGTTTATTCCCCATTTTCCTTTTATGATATGAGGCTGTCACATGACTGCAGGCTTGCAGCATGCTTAGTTATGATTTCCTCAGTGGCTACAGTTTCACAACATATAATGATTCAGCCATTATGAGCAGAACTATCATTACACAATTTATTGTTCCCCAAAGTATTATTAGTTATAGAGACTATTAGGCCTATGAGTTACATTTTACAGAATTTTTATTAGAATTATTTTAAACTCCAAGGAAATTAATCCCTCTCTTCACGCCTCCTGCTCCAAGATTTCCAGTTTGCAAAGCAAAACAAAAGTTTTGGAGCACAAAAGTGGTAGGGGCAGTAGACACTGCTCCTGAAATCACCAGTACTTGTCCTTGCATAAAAAAACAAGTAAAGACTTCAGGACTTTTTTTTAAGGGTAAAATTCCCTTTAATTTGCACCACAGAAATTGTTGCCAGTGGGAGCTCTGCGTGAGTGCTCAACCCAACTGCAAAAAGAGCAGTGGATGCAATGCCACTGTTCAAAAATGCATTTTTTATCTGATGAATGAATTGCTAAAGGGGGGGAGGAACTAAAAATTTTTCTATTCTATTCTATTTTTCTAAACAATGGCTTTGTTCAATAATCTTGTTGTTCAATCATCACTTCAGTCTCTGCTGGAACCGTGCCCAGAAGGACTAAACATTTTGTACTGAAACTGTTGTGTCCCTTTTTTGGGGGCCTTGTACATTAATCAATACTTTTGATTACTCAATCCTATGATTATTCCATTTTTTGGAACACGCCATTAGGGTTATTAATTACACTGAGAAAGTTATTTATCTTCCAGCAGAACAAAAAGCTCATAACTGTCACTGCCAGAGAGCTGTTTAATGCACTGTGACATGTTGAACTTCACTCAGCTTTGTGCTCTTCCCCTCCCCTCTGATGGTGTCACCGAATGAAACAACCAAGCCTTGGGTTCTGGAGCCACAGGAGACTTCCCTGAAGATCAAAATGCTGCTGCTAAAGGTCACTTCTGGGAACCTATTCCTCAGTTTGAGAAGGAGCTGCAGGCAGCAGAGGGAGAACAAGGCTTGTCTGATGTTCAGAGTGAGCAAGGTCAAGGGCACATCAAAAATCAGGGAATGGACACCAAAGAAGGGATGAATATAACGGAAGAGAAAGAGGGAGAGACAAGAGATGTTGGGGGAGGAAAATGCATGGAGGAGAAATGTTGCTAATTTTTTTTGTTTGTTTGGCTTTTCATGCATGCATAATGAGGGGTAATTAGCTCTCTGTGTGCAGTGAATGTTTGCATCTCAATCAGCAAACAAGATAATGTTGGAGCTGCTGCTCAGAAAGGGCAGAGCATCATCACAGAGCAGAGCAGGACTGGGATGGAGCAGGAGGAGTCACTGTGTGTGCAATATTGTGCTCAGGGGAGGGAAGAGGAAGCAGAAGTTCTGCAATGACACTAAACATTTCTTAAAGGTAGAAAGAGAACAAGGGAGGGAGGGTTTCTGGGCAGCTCCTTTCCAGAGGAGAACACACCTGTATTTATGGAGACAGTCCATAAATAGGGCCACCTTCTCTTACCTTGCTGGTTATGTCAGGTTCATGTGATTTTTATATAGATAAGAAAACAGTCCTTTCTTTCTCTCCAAGCAGGAATTATTATGGTTGTGATAGTTGCCAGCACCTCACAGCCTGGCAGGTCTCATGAACAGTCCCTGCTGGCTCTGCAGTGTGTTCAGGGTGACATCACACCCCCAGGACCTGATGTCACACCCTGAGCATCTGAGGTCATACTCTGAGCACCTGATGTCACACCTTCTGGAACAGCAGAACAGAGCTCAGTCAGAACCCCAGAACTGCACCCATGGCACAGGCTGGACACAGGTGGGAGCCAGCACAGGAGGAGGAGGAGGAGGAAAAGGATGTAACCCCCCACATTTCCCTCCCACAGAGCTCACAGACTTCAGTCCCCCCAAAGCTGTGAGACCTTTTGTGCTCCCTGAATGTCAGACAGTGCAACACAGTGCTGCTTATGATGGCAAGAGTAAACACTCTACCTTCAGCCCTCTGAACAGGTCTTTTTCCCTTTTCATCTCTTTTCCAGGGATAAATTTCTCTTTCTCTACACCATTCACTGGTGGCATCCTGTGCTGCTTCTCCAAGAGATCTACTCCAGCCACTGGTTCCAAAAACCAGGCTATTTCTTTGTTCTGTGTCTCTACAGGCACAGCATGACAGAAGCCCTTTTACATCCTCAAGTATTAATAAAAAGAGAAGAGTATGGAACATCACTTGGATTTGGGAGAGGTTTCATTGCACAAGATGGTAAAACTGAAGTCGTTTGTTCATTTCAGTCTGAATTAGTTTGGCCTTTGTATCACTCAAGAGGTGACAATAAATTTACAATCTATAGTTATATAAAATTATCAGAGAAAACAAAATCAATTGAGAGAAATTTTGCAGCTTTCTTGGATTCACATCTCTAGTGTTTCAAACCAGTTTTTTCCAGAAATGTTTAAATTGACAGATTCAAAAATTCACATTATAAGTCAGAAGAAATCTCAAGATAATAAATTGATTTTTTTGGAGGATTGGGGTTAACCACTTTTTATGATGCTATAACTAAAATGAAACTTCAATATTTTATGGGATAAAAAAACCTTAACAGAGTTGAAAGTAACAGTAATAGGAAAAGTCCTGCTTAAACTCCAGTGGGCTCTTCAGGAGCTGGGGAGAGGTGACTTTTGGGTTATAGAATCGTAGAATTGATTGGGTTGGAAAAGACCTCCAAGATCATTGAGTTCAACCCTTGGTCCAACTCCAGCCCCTTTCCCAGCTCATGGCACTGAGTGCCACGGCCAATCTCAGTTTAAAAACCTCTGGGAATGGTGAATCCCCCCCTCTCTGGGCAGGCCATTCCAATGCCTGGTCACTCTCTCTGCAAAGAATTTCTTTCTAACATCCAACCTCAGTTTCCCCTGGCAGAGCTCCATCCCTGCCCCCTTGTCCTGTGGCTGTTCCCGGAAGCAGAGCCCAACCCCACCTGGGCACACCCTCCCTTCAGGGGGTTGTGCAGAGTGAGGAGGTCACCTCTGAGCCTTCTCCTCTCCACACTGAACCCCCCCAGCTCCCTCAGCCTCTCCCCACAGCTCTTGTGCTCCAGTCCCTTCCCCAGCCTCGTTGCTCCTCTCTGGACCCGCTCCAGCCCCTCAACATCCCTCCTGAGCTGAGGGGCCAGAGCTGGACACACACTCGAGGTGTGGCCTCCCCAAGGCAGAGTCCAGGGGAAGGATCCCTGCCCTGCCCTGCTGGCCACGCTGTTGTTGATCCAGGCCAGGACCCCCTTGGCCTTCTTGGCCACCTGGGCACACTGTTGGCTCGTGTTGAGCCTCCTGTCCACCAGCACCCCCAGGGCCCTTCCTGTCCCCTCTGCAGCCCCTCTGTCCCAGCCTGTGGTGCTCCAGGGGGTTGTTGTGGCCAAAGGGCAGGACCTGGTTATGTCAAATGTTCAAATAATGAAGAGCATTAAAACCAAACATCCAAACTGCAGAGCTCCCAGGGCTGCAGGTCACTACACCTTCTACCTGGGAGCTCTGGCTGCTGGCTCTGGCCACCCACAGCTCTTCCAGCCACAGCCTTTCACAGGCCCATTAGACAAATTACTTTTCCCTGAATAGTTAATGACACAGCTCTACGTAACCCTCTCACATCACATATGGCAAAGAGAATTGAAACCACCAGCATATTGTAAAGATTCTATTTTAAAATGTCATCTTTTGATATGCAAATACTAGGCCAGAAATAATACCATTTCTGCCACTAATGCTCTAGTCCTTAAACTTAAGGAAAGGAAGAATCAAATCAATACACAGCTTCAATTTCTACTCCTTCTGTCAAGCAGCTTTTAAAACAAAATGCAGCTAAAATCTCATAGTTAAATACACCAGGCCCACATATTGCTTCAATTACTGTCATATAACCCCTTTCAACTTGGTATCCATTATCTTATCTCAAGTAGATAAGTACCTACCCTTGGGAAAGGACCTGTGCATGATAAACAAGAAAATTGAGTTGTTCTCTTAAAACAGCTGTCACCTGGCACAAGAAGTGGTGATCAAATGATCCAAATCAGCACTTAAGCAGATCAAATTAAGGAAAAAGCTTTTTTTTTTTTTTTTTTTCTTTTTTTTTTTTTTTTTTTTTGGTCCACAGAAGTCACCCAACAGGGTCACTTCCTCCTACCTGCTGTTCCTGAAAGAATCAGTTCCTCAAATGCAGCTTTTAACAGATAACATTCTCCAGCAATGCTCAACTCTGCCTCAACAGGCTCTAAATCTGAGGTGCTGGACAAAAGGAAGCTAGGCAATGTAAATAATTTGTTAAAGCCAGTGCAATCTGGAGAAACAGTAGATTCACATTTGGACTTGGCCAGAAAATCAGAGGGAGTGGCCTCTCCATTTTGCAGGAATCTGGAAAAAGTGAAAAGCCTATGGAAGACTAATGAAACTTTTTTGGCGCCCTATCTGGAAGTCTGAGCAGTTTGTGCTTTGGGAAAGAAGGATCCTGCTTTGACTTCACACAATGCCTCGTTTCTGCTTTCATGTGCTCAGGACCAAGCAGCCTTTTCACAAAGGGCCCAAAAATCGATATGTTCCTGTGTCTCAGCCAGGCGTGTGCTCTTTGAAAACAAACTGAGACATCTCACAGCCTCACTAAACATCACACCATGGCCCGGCCAGTTCTGCCCCCAGGAAGTACAACTGCAACACAGCCAAGACCTGCAGACTTTGGAAAGGTTGTGGAGCTCTGGGAAAGAACAGAGGAGGTAAAATAAAGGGAAGAAAGGCCTTCTTCTTCTTCTCTCAGGGGACATAACCTGCAGTATGACAGCTTTCACCCATGACATCACCAGGCTGTTCTTCAATCCAGCTGAGCACTTAACTCCTGCTTTACTTTAAGCCTGTGAATGCACAGTATTCCTCCTGATTCTGAATAGAAATTCATACCTATTTAGTTATGAATGCTGACCAGATCAAGGCCCAAGTTATTCAGATGATGAGGTTTATTGCCAGACTGTATAAAGAACAGGAGCAGAAGGTTATAGAGTTTCCTAATCCTTAGGTGGGAAAAGGATGTCAAAGAAAGATAAATGCGTGAAATATTCCTTAAATATAAAGCCCAGAAATGGCACTGCCTCCTAACAAACCTTGCCACTGTAGTAACAGCTCTGCAGACTGCCTTGTGGCTGTCATACAATCAGAGCAGGCTTTAAGAACTTACTTCATTCTTTTGAGCATTAAATAAAGGAGAAACCTGGCTGAGAATAGCCCATATGCCAGAGCCACATAATAACCATCTGATCCAGGACAAATGGCACAGTCCCCCATGAACCCAGATGCTCCTGTGCTCTGGTTTAAATCTGAAAACAGGTTTTTCACCAGCTCAGTTTACATGGAGAGTTCAAAAGGCTTATTTTTCATTCCAGCAGAGAATTAACACAAATGTCAGAAGTTGCCAGGGAACAGACTGTCACCCTCCAACTGCTTCCCTCCCTTCAGATACTTGGAGGATATTGTACTCTCCATATCACCATTTAATCCTGTGTTCTGGTGGAGGCTTTTTAATATGTACTTGCTTTATCTGTAGAAAATCTGAGAATGCAGAGTAACCTCCCAGACAGGGCTTTGGCTGGGGATTCAGGAGGCCTGTGAGCTCTTCAAAGCTGCTGAGGAGACTGCAGTAAGTCACTTCCTCACACTGTGCTTCCAGCTCTACATTTTGGCAGCATAACATCGACATAATTTGAAATTGGTGGATGAAAAATCTCTCAGACTTTAAAACACAGGAGAAAGCATAAACACACATGAAATGTACTCTTGGTGGAAGGGAAAGATGCAAGCAGTCCATAGAGAATCATCAAGAGTCGGTCTGTTTTTAACAACTGCACAACTTCCATAGATCATTTCTCCAGGCACACCAACCAACCCTGCAGTCACAAGTGTTACTGCAGCAGGTCACCCAGGAGCTGGCTCTGGGCTAACCATGGGCTGCAGGGAGGTCTCCTACAAGTAGGAGTGGACTTCAGCTGCAAACTCACCTGAAAATCTGTTTTTCCATTGCCAAGGCCACTGTGCTACACTCAGTGCCCAGCCAAGCTTAGTCCAATGACACACCAGGTTCCCATTTGCAGTGCAGGCAAACACAGGTTTGTGCAAACCAGCACCGAGTCAACCTGTGCTTCACCTGAGACCTCCCCAGGGCTGAACAGCCACAGCTGACACTGCTCCAGAGGAGTCTCCATTGTGGTCCATTGCACCACAGAAAAGTTCAAGCAAAGCTGGAATTTCTCCCAAGCATTGTACTAAATGTTCTCCAGCTCTGAGGGACCTTGCAGGGACAAAGGAACAGCAAAAGTAGTTTCTATTACAGTCTCCATGGCTCTGCCAACTGCTTCTGGTGCAGGGCTTGAGGACCACAGCATGAAATAACCAGCTGTACTGGGTAGGCTTCAAGTGTGTTTGCTGAAAGGCACTTTCACAAAACACTGGGTTTGATATTTATTTACCAAAGCTCATGTTTCAGAGGTGCTTTCAAGGCAGAAGACTTTACGTAGTGTATGGTTTGAAGCCTGATATTCAGCATTTAGACACAGTCAAGTCTAATCTTACTAAATGCAGTTCTTTCCATCTCTCCCACACTGTTTCTTCCATCTTAAACACCCAGCTGAAGATGGGAACTCATTTCTCCACAATAACAGCTTATGACCTATGCTGCCATAAGCAGACATTGTGATTTCAAATATGAAAATGCATTACTAGAAAACACACCTTTAACAGAGCTCAGTCTCTGTGACATGAGCTTGCAACCCCTACATTGTTAATTTACATTCAAAGCAAGCTCAGAGTGAAAGAAACTTCTGCCATCTGGCAGAAGTGAAAGCAATCCACAGTGGGAGTGGCAAGGTGCTGACATCCCCAAAAGGCTGTTCCAAGGAGGAACAACTCTGGGCTTTCTCAACTGAGGCACAAAGCCCAAGCAGGCAGACACCAGGCTGCTCCTTCCACCCCTGTAAGTGCCCAGAGGAGCCAAAGACAGTGCACAGGAGCAGAGCAGGTGAGCAGAGCCTTTCAGTCTTCCCAGTGTACCCCACTGGAAATCAGATGAGCGCTGAAAAGGAGAGGAAAACTCTCTTTGATGAGATACAGGCTGCCTGGTGTCAGTCCCAGTGCCAATCCCAGGCTGCTTGCAGAGATATGTGGAGAGATCATCCCCTCCCAGACAAATTCTCCACTTATTATTTTCCAAAGTCACCACACTGAAAGAGAAACATGCTGAATGAATTACAGAATATTGTCTATGTTTTCAAGAGACGAGGAAGAGAAAATAGACAGACAAGCACTAGTTAAGGATTAGATTTTGAAAACACTAAATAAGTGCAATGCCTATGAAACTCAAGCTCTTGCTCTTCTAGAAGACAAAGTCTGATGGTGTTGCCTTCATGAAATACTTTTCATGTGATTCTCATCCTAGCTGTGGCTAAAAAAAAAAATTACAAGTTCACTCACCTCTCTCTTATACTAAGAAATTGCACTGGAAAAACTGTTCAACTCAGAAGCAGCTCCCAAGACCACGTAGGACTTTTCTATATAAACGATAAGATGAAGAAGCTTAGGGAGTCAGGCATCTAATTCCTCTCCCAAAAAAATGGCTGGGTAGAACCCCTGGCTTAGGAGCTTGGTTTGGTAAAGCTCTGGTTTAACATTTTGGCACTATTTGAAGTCTATTAAGAAGCAGGTAATTTACCCCCTTTGGATTTCTTTTGATCTGGGCACCTGAGTCCTCTGGGCTCCTTCACTGCAGGGAAAGCTGACATGGAATATTTAGTGACTTGTCACTTGGCATGTGTATGTACAGCACGTGCTTTACATGTTACATCCTTTAGAGGCATAAAATCCTCTCTTCCCTCAGCTTTACAGTATAATATGCACATGTTTCATAATTGCAAAGCATTGCAGGCTGTCATGGGACAGCACTGCCTGCACAGGCTGCACAATTCACCTGCCAACACGACTGCTGGAAAAATTCATGTCTGTCTCCAGAGATGGCTGATTTTATAAAACAAACCAACAATCTCAAATCCTGCTCCATAAGGATTTCCACACTAAAACCTGGATTGCACTAACATATGTTTTGTGTATAAAGTGTGACAGCAGAAACTGAAAGCAGAAGTAAATACTTTGGGAACTTTTCGTGATGTGATTGGTAAAGAATGATGTCTGGAGAAGGAGAACTGGGTGTATATTTATTCAGGGGTCAAGAGCAGGGCTCAGCTCAGTGTCCTGCCTCCTAACACACCCACACCCACACCCACACCCACACACACACACCCACACACACCCACACACACACACCCACACACACACAGCTCCACTGCTGGCCACAGAAATAGTTTCTGTCTGTACATCCGGTTACAATATCATTGTTGTGGCCTTTTTGATATTCATGTCAGATTTTAGAGGATTATAATACTATTTCCTTTTTGTTTCAGTGATTCTGGTAGATGCTAACTCTGCTCAGAGAGTGGTGGTTGCTTTGAAAGAATTCAGAAACCATGCCCTTTCAAAGACACCAAACCACTCCATAAACATCCTTGTGAAAGATGAGGCAATTCTAGAGACATTTACAAACAATCCAGATAACAAATTTGATAGCAACCAAAGTGGACCTGAGCAATTTGATGACTTTCCAGTGTTTAATTCTAATAATGTTTATAGATGCATTGTAAGGGAAAGTGATTGACTCTCTAAAAGCCCAGTCTGGTTAGTTTGGACCACAATTACAAATGTCGCCTTAGGATGTTGGTCGGTCAATAATCTACATGTTCCAACTTTGGAGGAGAAAGCTGAACATTCATTGAACACTCACAGTACAATATATGGAACCAAGGCTATGTTCATGAGAGGCAGGACAAGTTAATAAGGGGGATGAGCTCTGTTAATTAGGGCTTAGGAAATCCAGTCACTGTATTTCATCATAGGATAAGCATTTCTCCATGCCCAGACCACCTGGGAGGGGGAACAAAGGGTTTCTGGGTATCTTGCCACATCTTGTAAAGTCCTTCCATATCTTGCAAGGAGAGACAGGACTAATACACATGGATAACTGAAAGCAGTCCTAATCCTCAAAGTTTCTTCTTGTGGCAGACTCCTGTCTTATCAAAGGGAGGAACCCTTCTCAGTGTCTGCTGCCCAGGGTTTGCTGGACAACTGCTTCAGGTCTCCATCTGTTAAGACATGATTCTCTTCTCCAACATTAGGATTTCATCTATTTGTTGATTTTTATGTAGCTAGATAGTTTATTACGTTCTGAAGTAGTAGCTAACAGCTTCCAACCTCTGTGACACATCCCTGGATTTCTGTGTCACATAATAAATAATAAAATAATAGGTAGAACATCTTGCCTGAAACTCATGTACCAAAACCAGGATAATAATATCTTCTTTTAGTCAAAACAAGAAAGAAGGTCCAGAAACCTTGGAGAAGCTCCAAAAAGAAGATGTAATATGAAGAAGATGAAATATGAAGAAGATGAAGTACAAGGGGTCCTGAGACCTCTGACTCAGTTTCAAAGAAAGCATGTTGGGGGTGGATCTGGAGAGTTTTCTGGAGATGGACAATTATTAGATTGCATGTAACCCTTAGATAGGATAAATTCGTGTTGTAAAATTAGTAAGATCCCTATGCTAGAGAAGCTCAGCTTAGCTCAACTCGGCTCCTCTCCAGGAAGAGTCCCTGCACTGAACTCTCCCCTGTCCCCCTTGGCGAGCCATGAGGAACCTCCAGTCCTGCTTGGAGAACACGGGGATGGAATGGGGGAAGGGCACATGTCTCTCTGTGTGCTTTCTACACTTTGTACCCCCAAAACCCTGTAAGTAAAGAACTCCTCTCTGCCTTCCCCAGATTATATCATCTTGGAAAGTTTTTCCATGGAATTTCAGGCAACACAAAGCGGTCAGGGACACTCAGGCAGTTCCATCCCCCCTGTAACCTGCCCTCACACACACAGACTGCTGGGTTTGCTCTGAGCAAGGAAAGGGTGTCAGCCTGGAGGGAGAGCCAGTCTAGAACCTCAGCACAGCTCATGGATGGGGCACCGTTTGGGCAGCCTGCACAACTCAGAGGCTCTGCCAAGCATTTCACTGCCGTTCTCCACAACCAAAACACCCCACTAGAAGAGCCCTGAGGGAAATGTGATCATCTGACAAATATGTTACACCTTCAAGTAGTTCCCAGCTGGAGGAAAGCTTTTGCTTAAGGAAAATTTCTCCCTGGGGCTCCTCAGACCTGACAGGTTCAATGGCACACTTTTAAACGTTTCCCTTCAAAAAGCTGTAAAAATGCCTTCATGACAGGAAATTGCATATATAAAATAAAATAAAAAAATTAAAAAAAATAAAATATCCCTTAAAGCACTTGAAACCAAGGGAGTTCCTTGGCAGTCCTGGTTGTCGCCGCCCCAGTGAGGTCTCCAGTGTGACACCTCAGTATTCCAGCAGCCATTCCCATTTGTCTCTGCCCAGGAGACAAACAGCTTGCCACATTCTCTGAAACAGGTACAACGTGAACTCCAAATGCTACATCTTCTAGGGCTCCTCAGCTGCATTTTAAGTACAAAATTTAAGGAAGTCCCTTGAGTAGATAAAAGTTGCATTGGTACAAAGGGAAATGCTCACTCTGTAGAAACACAAAGCCTTCCTCAGCCCTTATAAAAGCAACAGGAATCCATTTTATTTCTCTGTTTAGTCTTCCTTTTCAGCACAGCCTCTTGCTCCCTGCCCTCCCACACCAGGATGGATTAGCAGGAAGCAGGGACATGCTGGAGATTGGGATTCTTCTGTACCTCAGCTAAAGGTGTGGAAAGCCCCAGGAATAATAATTTGATAATGAAAGGAAGAACATGACCTTGATTCTTTCTTTTTCCTGTACTTGTATGACAATAATAAAACTACTTCCATAACCTGAAGCATCCTTTGAGGGGAAGGGAAAGGGGAAGGGGAAGGGGAAGAGGAAGAGGAAGGGGAAGGGAAGGTTTGGGAAGGTTTGGGAAGATTTGAGAAGGGAAGGTTTGGGAAGGGAAGGTTTGGGAAGGTTTGGGAAGGGAAGGTTTGGGA
>VXAU01005300.1:42403-61719 GCA_013399695.1 Formicarius rufipectus
TGTGTCACTGCCCTGGTCACAGTGTGGCACTGCTCTGGTCACAGTGTCACTGCCCTGGTCACTGTGTCACTGCTCTGGTCACTGTGTCACTGCCCTGGTCACTGTGTCACTGCCCTGGTCACAGTGTGTCACTGCCCTCGTCACAGTGTCACTGCTCTGGTCACAGTGTCACTGCCCTGGTCACTGTGTCACTGCTCTGGTCACAGTGTCACTTCCCTGGTCACTGTGTCACTGCCCTGGTCACAGTGTGTCACTGCCCTGGTCACTGTGTCACTGCCCTGGTCACTGTGTCACTGCTCTGGTCACTGTGGCACTGCCCTGGTCACTGTGTGCCCATTGCTCTGGTCTCTCTGTTTCTATTGCCCTGGTCTCTCTGTGTCCACCACTCTGGTCACAGTGACTCCTCCCTGAGCCTCTGGCCCTCCCAATACTCTGCTCAACCATGAGTTATTTTTTATTGCCTGTGGTGAGAGCAACAGGCACATCAAAGAAGGTAACAACTCTCTTTCTGAGCAGAGTTATAAAACAAACAATTCGGAAATCGTTATGTTCTCAGAGATTAAAAACATCCTGGATGACAAATTAATTCCTCAAAGTGATAAACTGACATGTTTTCACCATTGCTTTGTAGTGAAGATCAGGAGGCACAAACCTGACAAGGCTTGAGCATCAGCTACACTTATATGAGCCTGTGATATGTCTTGGCCCATTTGGATAAATGGCTGTCATAAAAATGCTCTTTCAGAATGCAGAAAGCCAAACTTCAGTCATCCACTCACCACTGCAGCACTCTAATTCCCAAATTCAATGGGAAGGTGAAATAGAATCCACAACTTTTCTGAAGAGAAGGCATTGATTATATTTGCAATGCCTCAAACGTAGCACTTATTTAGGAATTCAAATGCTTTCTTCGAGGAGGTGTAATATAAAGCTGCAGTTTTCCCTGTGTTAACCATGAAAAGCTGCATTGCCCAAGGGTGAGTGGACAGAGGGATTTTACTAAGATTTAAGGTCTCCTAACTCACACTGCTGCATGTGGAATGCATCGCTGGTGGAACAGACTTAATAATCTCCAGACAGGGAAAGCTGAGGAATAACAGGAAAAGAGGAGTCTGGGAATGTTTCTTCCCAAACAAAGGGTGGTGCATCAGACATTCAAACAAGGAAATATTCTTGACCCACTTGATTAATGATGGCACATCTCTGTTCAGTCCTGTGTATAATCCATGACTTTCCAGTGACAAAGTGATGTCCAAGTTGACTTTGCTTGATCCTTCAAAAGCCTTTGAAATATGAGAGGACTCTTGGCCTACCCTTCTCACCACAGTATCTGAGCACTCATATCTACAGACTCTCAACGCCACATTTTACATCTGCAGGGGAAGAGTTTGTGTCCATCTGCACAAAATTATGCAACAATGTTCAGAGCAAAGGATGAAGGTCAGGAAAAAACACTAAATAATGTATATTAAAACAAGTAATAAATATGGAGAGATTGCAGAGTCTTTGACTAGAACAGAGAAAGCAGCAGCAAAAAAATTGTTCCTTTGCATTTTCCTGTAAATTATTCACTTGTTGCTGCACACTCATGCCAAAGTCCTTTGTCATGCAGGTGCTACAGGAGTCTTTTGTTCCTCCTGGTCAAATGAAACAAAGCAACTGAAAGGAAACCTGGAAAATTTGGGATTGCAAAGCCAATATGCAAATCTTCATCTCCTTCTCAGCATATTTCCCATCTTTCCCAGCACGTGGCAATGACAGTCTCCCCTACAAGAATCCCCCACAGTGCATCAGCTCCATGGTGTGAGTTAAGGAGAGTTTGAGTGTGGGTGCTTAAACATGAGCAACTGGATCTGCTAATTCTCCATCTCTCCCTGATTTCTCAAAGGACCAACATCCATCATAGCCCAGCTTGTACACTTTGCATTCTGTTCAGGATAGGTGAATTCCAATAAATATTGTAGCTAAAAGTCCAGGCAGGGCTACAGATTCCAGAGTAAGAACTCAAAAGTCTTGTCAGGTAATTCCATACACAGAGACACAAAAGCTCAGAATACCTCCACATTGTGAGAGCAGAAATTAGCTCTGCCACTGTGTGTGTTCCTGCCTGAGAGGACTCTGCAGGTCCTGTCGTTATAAGTTACCAGTGCCTCTGGACCTTATCCTGTGTGACACAAGAGCCAGCCAGGAGCTCTTTGGGCTTTGACAGTGGTTCTTGTTTTTCAGCCCTGGCTTCGTTTCTGGATGGATGGATGGATGGACAGACAGCTGCAAACAGGTTTGGCCATGCTGCCTTCCCACAATTACAGCACCCTGAGCTGATTGCCTGGCCCTGGGATGGGCTGTTTCCCAAAGCAGGACCCTGAAAGCAAAATTTGAATCATAGTTTGTGATGTCTGGGTGGTAAAGCAGAAAGCCAACCACTGCCAAATACCCCCTGAGAATTCAGAATGAGCTACAGCATCACTTCAGTACTGGGCACTGCTGATAGCTACTGTGCACAGGAAAAAAGAGGTTAAAATACATCATGTACTTAAAGTTTAGCCTGTGCTGCCTTTTCTCCTATTACCTTAAAGAGAGTGAACCAGAAAAAAAGAATATGGCATGATATTTCACAATGCATTAACAATCTTTTAAAACCAAACAAAGCTTTTTCCAAAGTGTTCCACATTGGGGTTTTGGGTTTTTTCGAGGAGCTTCAAAGGAGCAAATTCAAACACTGGTAATGAAACATTCAGATATCAAGAGACAAATGTTTTGTCATAAGAAAAGAATAACTATTTTGAGTTTTTAAGCCTTCAGGAGGCTTTTATTAAATGATAACGTAATACTAATAGTTATTTATACATATATAGGTATATGTAACCATATATATATGCAAACAATGAAAGTTAATTTTTTAAGATGTTGTTACCAAACTGATTTGAGAATTAATACAACAGAAGTCAGTTCTATTGTGGCTCGATGAGTTTCTGTGACTTAAGTAACCTTTAATTTTTAAAGTTTGTTTTATGTCCACCTACACAACCATGTGACCCAAACACGGAAAGGAGGACAAACTAGTTTTTAGAGGACACAGTGTGTGTTTGTGTCTCAGAGGATTTGCCCAAAGCTGAGGTCCTGTACCGCCACAGTAAACCTCTATTTCCTGCACACCCCAAAGCTGGTTCCACTACTACTCGGTAAATTCAGATTTTTCCTCTGTAATTAATAACAGCTATACATTCTTCAGCTTTTGAGTGGCTCTGCATATGAATAGCTGATATCCTTGGTGTCCATTCTTTAGCAAGTGACAACCAGTTATTAAAGCACTTACAAATGCTCCATCTCCTGTTTTTATTTTGAGGGTATAAAAAGCTATACAACAATGGCAGCAGTTAGGAATCTTAATAACCAGGGATGGCATGAATGCATATTTTTCCTTAAGGAGGAAATCATATCTTAATTGTAAAAACACAACAGAACAATCTCTATTTAGAGTTGGGGCTTGGGAGCTGAACTATTTTCTTTCTCAGTATAGGGTTCAGAATAATCTGTTTTATTCAGACTTACAGAAATTATTAAAAATACGCCTATTTCCCTAAATTATCTGCCCTTCACCCTACCCAGAAACATCTGCTTTAGGGAAACCTAAATCCCCAGTGCCCTTTGCCAGTGGACTCTCAAGGGGGAGCAGGGGTGGGATGTACTAAGCAAACCCCTGGTGCCCTCTGTCCCAAGAGGGGCAGTGCTCGAGGGAGCTCCTTAACAGAGCTCAGAGGAGGATGGAACTGCTGTAGACAACCACGAGTGCTCTTGTGGGGGCAGTTGTAGTGAAAAGGCTCGCCTGGACTTCAGGCACATGGGGCTCAGTGTGCCTGTACCTGCTGGGAGCAGCACCTGAGCTCACAGAACTGACCTGGAAGGGCTCAGAAGCTCCAGAGAAAAGATCAGCCCCTCAGTCAGCTGGAGAACTGCTCTGGATGCATCTGGGTGAGAGAAAACCAGCAAAACAGCTCGAAAACCTTCCTCTGCATTCACAGCACCATTGAGGCTTTCACAGAGAACCCTGTTGGGCTGGTTTGGGCTGGGGTAGGGATCATTTGCTTCACAGTGGCTGGTATGGGGCTCTGTTTTGGGGAGTTGCTGAAGACAGGGATGATAATAGAGATGTTTGTGTGGTGGCTGAGCAGAGATTGCAGAGCCAAAGCCTTTCTTGCCCCTCGATGGCCACACTGGGAAGGGGACACAGCGGGCCAGGTGACCCTGCCTGAGCACAGGGATATTCCAGATCATGAGACATCATGCTCAGGACATCAAATGGGCGAAGAAGGAGGAAGGGGGGACACTTGGAGTGATGGGGTTTGTCTGCCCAAGTCACCTGCTGATCACCTGCCCAGCCATGGGAAATAATGAATTCCTTGATCTGTTTAACCTGTGTGCACAGCTTTTGCTTTCCAGATTATACTGTCTTTACTTCAACTCATGAGTCTCTTACCTTCTACCTTCCCAGTTCTCCTCCCAGTCCCACTGATGGGGGTTGGGGGTGCTTGGGGGTGCTGGGCTTAAACCATGACACTTACCCAGTCCTCACATTGCTCTTTGCTCAGCATCTTTTGCCCCACTTTGCACATGAAAAAATTAAAATCCACTAATTGGCAATTTCTGGCTGTGAAGGACTCATAGTTCCCTTCTGCTTTTAACTCTTCTCTTGCTCTGTACCAGGCCCCTCACTCTGGGAGGCAGAATGGCCCCACGCTCAGTTTCAGGAAGAGGAGCTGTGATGGTTTCCAGAGCTCTCTTTGCACAGTGCAAGGGATAAGCCAGAATAAATGACTCATTTTTAGAAGGTTATTGAAACTGCTTTTGCTCTGTATTTTAACTATTGGCCCTATGTACTGATGATCTGATAGACTAGTTTTCCCGAAATGCTCCTGGGAATAATTTCATCCATCACTTTATTTTTATAGCAGCCTTCAGGTAAAAGCACCTTGGGGCATCATACAATATTAAATAAAATAAAACATCAAAGCATATAAAGCATGGTAAAAGTGCCATCTAAGATATAAGACTGCTGCCTAATTCCAAAAGCTACTAGTTATTCCTTGTATCTTTAAGGGTAATGAATTTCCCTGTTAAAAGCATGAAATGGAATATGACTGGGAGTCAGACAGGTCATTGAACTTGTATTTTCAAGGGTCTTTCAAAGAAATCGTTGTCAGTGGAGAGAAACACAAAGCAATGGGTACAACTGACTGGCCGAGAGAGAGAGTTCATGAGAAATGACAGTAACAGTTCTCAGGACTCCTTTTGCTCCCCACAGCAAAACTAATGGCAGTTTTAAAACCACATGTCCCCTTGGTGAGCCAAATTAGCCAACTCTCCTGATTATAGAGCTCTAAAGTTGGAGCATCTTGTTCAGGTCATGTTGATACCTCCTCTGTCACCACAGTGTTCAGCTCCCTCAGCAGGTGCACGGTCTGTACAAGGATCTGCTGCTGCTGCTGTTGCATTTCCCTGCACAGCCGTGGATTTGATTTTTGTACACCCTATGTTCACTTGGAAAGAAACAGCCAACAAAACCAAATGCACACACTTTTATTGTTGTTCCTGTCAGGCTGAGCAGATAGATAACATAACTCTTCCCAGAGCTGGTTGTCATTTCCCTAGAAATGACAAAGTGGGCATCCCTATAGCAGATCCTGACTGTATATATTACTGCTGAAAATAATCTTCAGTGTAATCCATACTATTAAACTCAGCAGGTCTTCTGGCTTCTAAGACATTTTGATTTGAATCCAATGAATTAACAGAGCCCATAATCAGCTTTCTGCCTCGTATTAGTTTAAGCTCTCTGTATGTAATCTTATTGTTCTCTGCTGTGCCAGAGTCCCAGGCAGGAGTTCTTCTCCACCAAAACCAGTGCTGGGAACACATGCTGGGAGAGCTCTTGCATCCCCAAGGGAAGGAGGGCTGCTTACACCCCTCCTCCTCGTGTTTGCTGTCCCCAGGGACTCATTCTCCTATTTGAAAACTAAGGGGTCTGTTCTTACCAACATGCTGGCAGAGATGGTGTTTTACCTATAAGACTAACATAAATAAAACCTGACATTTTATTTTGTGGGCAACTCATCACTTCCCTTCAGCTGAAGTCACCCAGAAAAAGACGAATGGACAAACTGTCCAGCTGGCTCATTTTGGATGAGCATAAACTCTGCCAGCACACACTTGACCATAAAGATGAGGAACCTATTAGTAAGTTGAATCCACCCCTACAGAATTTCAAGTGCACAGAACACTGCCCAAACACTGCCCAGTGCTCCCTGTGGCTGCACCGTGTCTCCTCACACCACACACTGCTCCACACCCTGAGCTCTGCACTGCAACTTCAGCTGGCACAGCGAGATCAGGGTGGGAGCCTGAGACCAGCTGCCACAGAAAAGGGGGACTAGAGTTAAGTTCCCCACAATGACAAACCTTCCAGATTTTTCCATACTCTAATGGAAAGGTCTTTGAAAGTGAATTCTGTTCTTTCAGCTTTGCTATCAGTCGCACTGTGCTCTGAGCTCCCAAACCAGCTGCATTCGTGTATCTGACACGCTGACTCTGTGGTGGAGCATGAAGTTTTTGTATTTTATATAGTCAATGAAATGAAGTAGGCACAGAAACAATAATATAGAGAGAAATAAATAAGTTAAGTTATGTAAAGAGACCTTTATCTTTCTTATCTAATCCATGAACCCACCCACATTTAAAGCCAAGCAACAGAAAAGTGTTAATGTGCTCAGAAACGTTCACCAGAGTCTTCTAAGAAAACTGAAACTTAAAAACCCCTTAAAAGGCAACAGCACACACCACACGTGGGCCTAAAGGATATTCTTAGGCCATTGAACAAGTCAAGTCTAACTCTACAGAAAGGTTTCCCCACCAAGATTCAAATCTCTGCCTGACAGATCCCCTGCTTTCCACAACACAACACGTGAAAGATGCTGTTTGACTGCAAGATGTGCATGTCAGAAAAAAAAAAAAAAAAAAAAGGACATTAAAGGGATTAACTACTGATTTTGGACATCAGCTGCATAAATAATCCTTCAGAACCATGGTAACAAAATAAGCCCTTTCTGCGATTAAAAAGTAGTGTAAAAATTTTGATTTAAAGCAAACATGGAAAGGATGTGCTTTTGTCAGGATCTCATTTTAAACAACATTCTGAACAATTATACCCAGGCTCTGGTTATTTTAGTGTTATGGGCACCAAATCCTCTGCTGTTGCCAAAGCACATTCCCAGGGGATTTTAGGAGGCTGCCCATGGTTCTCAGCTCAGCTCAGCTCTCACAGGGTCAGTTGTTCACTCCAAACGTTGTGTGTCACATCACCACAGTTATTGTGGTGCTAATATGCTATTTAATTACATTAATTACATTAGAATTTCATTCCAAATCAAAGAGAAAATAAATCATAAGGTTACCATGCAGCAGAACTTATGAAAATAAATGTCTTTAGTATAAGCCCTACTTAATATATCACAATTCTGTCACAAGTATAAGATATAATGTTATTGGGCACTAAAGATCTGCATTTCCCATTCCTTCTCTCAGACACATAAACAGAACAGATCTAAAAGTACTTCTCAGAAGAAATTATGGAAGGACTCATATTCCTTTTGTACAGACACAACAGGAGCCAAAACAGCACTTTGGCACATTTTTGCTTGTTTTAATCCCAAATCCTAATCTCTAGACAATAACCACACAGTTGAAAGCTGCAGTATGAAAGTACAGTTCTATGTCCCTCCTTTGAAGAAAATATGGAAAATTAGCACAGAAAATACTTTGGTGTCAGAGAAAAAGTGAAGATTTTTTTTTTTTCAGTTTACTTTTGCAGGTGCTGTCAACAAAACAGACAATAATATGGTATTTAGGCTTCACCAGGACTACAAGTGACAACAATCTCTACAGCAATTGCCCGCTACACTCCCTTTCTAACCATTTGTACTTTCCTCCATACTCTAATTTAGAGCTGCTATAAAGCCTGTCATATTTGATGGGAAATGCCATGAGGCTGCAAAATCAGCAGCTGACATCATGAAATGGGCTGCTCTTCCACGGAGCCCCTTTCCCTGTCAGCTTGGGTTCTTTGCCGTTTCAGAGCTTCCTTCTCCTTCCTCTTTGTTTTCACTTCCCAGGCAAAACCAGAAGATAATTTGGAAATGGTGCTTCCTTGTAGACATATATATGTGTATATATATATATATACACACACACACATTCCTTTTCCTGAAAATGAAGAGATTTTCAGACACAGCCTTTCCCTTTTCTGAAGGGGTATCACCCATATCACACATACAGTCGTGCCCCCTTCCTGTTACTCCAAAATGCATGAGGGCACAAAGATGCTGTAAAAGAGAAAATGCTTCCAGGTATTAACCAAAGCGACAGCAATTACCTGGATTCCAAAGACGTTTTTGCACCAGCAGATATGCACATGCCATTGCTGTATATACAAATTATACATGCAAATGAGTTGTGAATATTTCCATGCACAATTACTGTGTCTGCACCTGCAAGCACAATATTTGCATATACAGATTAAGTTGGTGTACGGGTTTGGTTTGTTTGGGTTTTTTAAACACATTGCCCATTGTCTCTTTAAATTCCAGTAGGAATTCCAGTGGAACACTGCCTTGTGTTCCCTGCCTGTCTGCACCTCCTCAGGGAACTCTGCAATGGAGCATCAGCAAAGTCCCGAAAGAACAAGCAAGACCCTGAGCAGCTGTACCTCAAACACATTTAGAAGTGCAAGTAAATTTTAAATATGGGTGAAGTGGAGCATGTGCACCCTGTGAAAAGCTAGGAAATATTCAGGAACACATCAAATATCTCCCTGATTCGTATCCTAGTGCAGCTTCTGTAACTTTGACTGGTGACCAGCACACTCCACACCCTCTCAGCCATGCTCTTTCCAGGCCTCCCTCATGCAACTGCTTCATAATAAATGGTCTTTATTTTTCAGAAACTATTAATCTTTGCTCATCCCTCATTATTACAGTTAGATATGCAATATTAGAGAATGGACTTACCATGATTATTTGTCAATTAATTCCAAGAGACTATATGTGGTGCTAAAGGAAATAATTTCAGACCTCTTCCTCTGTACAAATAACCACCTCAGCCATCACTGGTAACAGAAATAATGATTTGTTGAAGTCAAACTCCTGTGCTCACTAGTTTATTATGGAAGAGTTTATTTCATACTTGCAGCGTTGCTCATGGAATTGAAGAAACCCCCCTACAGAACAGTTAGCGGATTATAAAACATTGCACCAGAGCCTGAGTCTTCAGTTCATTAGACATACAAATTCAGTGCCATCAGCCCCCTCTCTGAAGATGCTCTCCTTTATACACTAACCATGTTTAGCAGCAGTTTGCTCCAGCTGACCTTAATTTAATACATTTTTCACAGAAGGTTTGCTTCAGGGTTGAAACATTTTTGTTGCTACCACTGCACATGTTCTAGTTCTTGGCCCTAAAGATCTCAAATCTTTCTGAGAACATTTGCTTTGCAAAAACACTGTGGGAGTTATCATTTTTTAAAACATATAAGATAATTGATTTGTAATTATCAACAGGGAGAAATACCATTGCTCGTGTTTGCTAACCTAATTGTAAAATTTATTGTTCCTTTCAAGTTTTAATGTATTGCCTCAAGTGATCACCACTTAGGCACCAACAGGCTGGAGCAAATGGAGTGACAGCAGGAAGTCAGAGACAGCATTCCCACTTCTTGCTGCGATAAATGATGTTCTCTTTCTGACTGTTGTTCAGCCCATTAATGTAATTTCCGAGGGGTTTTCCCCCAGTGGGATGCAGACCAGGTGCCAGTGCTTTGGATCATACATTGTAACAAAATTTACCTTGCTGGAAATGTTTTCCCATTGGAAACGATTACGCCATAACATAGAATCCCAGAATATGCCGAGCTGGAACGGACCCACCGGGATCACCCAGTCCAACTCCTTGCCCTGCCCAGGACCATCCCCAGGAGTCACCCCCTGTGCCCCAGAGCAGCATCCCAACACTCCTGGAGCTCTGCCAGCCTCAGGACTGTGCCCACTGCCCTGGGGAGCCTGGGCAGTGCCCACCACCCTCTGGGGGAAGCGCCTTTTGCTGAGATCCCCCCTGCCCCTGCCCTGACACAGCTCCAGCCATTCCCTGGGGCTGTCCCTGGTCCCACAGAGCAGAGATCAGTGCCTGCCCCTCCTCTGCCCCTCCCCAGGGAGTTGTCCCTGCACTGAGGTGTCCCCTCAGTCTCCTCTTGTCCAGCTGAACACCCCAAGTGCCCTCAGTGTCCTCACACCTTCCCCTGCAGGCCCTTCCCCATCCCCGTGTCCCTCCTTTGGACACTCTGCAATGGCTCAATCTCTCCCTTCCATGGTGTCCCCCCAGAGTGCCCCAGCACTGCAGGTGAGGCTGTCCCAGTGCAGAGCAGAGTGGGACAATCCCCTCCCTGCCCTGATGCCCCCAGCACAGGGATGTCCCTCCTGGCTCCAGGCGCTGCTGACTCGTGCCCGACTGGACACCCACCCGGACTCCCCTTTGCTCAGTTAAATGAGGACTCTGTCTAATTGCTGCCCAAAGGTGACTTTGCAGGTGCCCCTGGGTGCCTGTGTGGCCCCTGCTGGAGGAACTTCTGTGCTGCAGAGCACGAACACTGCCGGGTGTCCCTTGGGCTGCATCTCTGTCCAGTGCTCTGTGGTTCTTAAGGCAACACTAACCCAAGAGCAGCAATTTCCTCCCAGCGACAGCAGCACGGTGAGCCCTCCAAACCTGACCTGGTCACCGACAAAGAACAGAGAGAGGTGACAAACCCAGCAACGAGCTGGGTGGTGAGCTGGGACACGAGCCAAGGGGGGCACACAAGCCTCCCCTGAGCTACCCAAACTCAGTCACAGCAGCTTTGCAGCAGCTCTGCCAAGCACGGCTCGTGTCCACGCTGTGTCCCCGTCTGGTCAGGCAAAGCATGTCCTTAAAAAGCAGCAAAATATCCACTGTAGCTGTAGCTTCTCCATCCCTTCCCCTTCCAGCTTCCATTTTTTATGTCAGTTAACATGTTTAATGGCCTCTTTTCTATTTTAGGCTCCTGTGAAGGCTGTGTGAAGAAAGGTCTCCCACAGGATCGATTATGAGATTGTTGTTTCATTTTTTTACCCTTTTTACAAGACTTGAGCTAGAAGTCTTATGCAACATAAATTGTTTGAGCTGAATTTTGATTAAAATTTGGAGAAAAATGCAATCTACAGGGTTGAGTGCCCAGAACTGCTTTTATGTGTGTGTGTTTAGTATGAATAATTTTGGTGCAGACTTGAAAAATATTCAGGTTTTTTCACATGCAAACTAAGTTTCCAAATTCACCAATAGATATGGTAGATTTCAGGCCATTTTCATACAGCATTTTCTCCATCCTAGATCCACCTGTCTGAATTCATCCCCAAAGACAACTTCTTCATATTTGCATGAATTATCAATACAGTATTTGATGAAGAGACAGTTTTGTTTTAAATCAAGTCCTCACAACATCCTAAAACAAATACAGCTACACAATTTATAGACATTAGACTAGTATTAAACATGTATAGACTAGTTTCTTGTTAATTAAAATTGAAGAATAGCTAAATTAAATTAATAAGATACTCTTCTAAGGTAATTTTACATTAATAGTTATTTTGTTGATATAAATGGTCTCATGGCTCTGAGGCTGCCATCACTCACTCTCAGTATTCCCTCTGTGCCACCAATAGCTCACTGAACTGTGAACTCAAAGGGTGGGGTGAATTTAAAACTGTCATTGCGTTACTGAGAGGAGACTCAGCCTGCTCCAAGTGCAGTAGTCAACAGATAGATCAGGTCACCACAGTCATCTCACCAGCAGACCTTGGTCTTTTGTTGCTGTTACTCTACAGAGAATATTTTTAACACTGAACTTACAGACATCATCTCAGAAGACGAGGCTGTACAACAACCTAAAAAGCAGAAAAATCAGCACCTGACAGAAGGTTTTTTTCCACAAATATTAAAAGGTCTGGAGGGATGGATTCCTCTGATTCAACTCCTGGGAACATCCATCCCCAATCAGCAAGAGCCCATTGGGGAATGCAGCACCTGCAAAATTCCGATCCTCTGCAGAACAAGCAGGGCCTGAGCTGCTGCCCAAGGTCAGGCAGAGCTGATTTTATGAGCAACACCAGTTGACAAGGACATTAAAACCCCAGTGTATCCATCAGCTGCTCTGAATTTATGGGAAGAACAGAGAAATTAGCTACTCACAGTTTATGTTCACATTGCACAAGATGCTTGAAACACAAATGTAGAACCACGCTGAAATGCCCTCAGAGGGGTTCCATCCCTGCAAAGCTCTGCTCAGGGATAGTCTGAACTGGTGGAATGGCCCCATGTCAGCAGCACCCCAGTGGCCCTGGTGAGCGCTCACAGGGTTTGTCAAAACACCAGCCACTTCTCAGCCCTCTGCTGCCCACCCTGTGGTGAGCATCCACCCACCACAGACCAGAACACACTGGCCTTGATGAAGAACCATGAATAGCCATGTCTGAAGTGAAAGGGGAAGTCCACAGCATTTTCTGCCTGTGGACAAGCCTGGTTTCCTTTCCCTGTTCTGAACAGCAGTCACAGAGGGCTGTGGTGCCCCGGGGGTTCAGGGAGAGGCTCCCCCAGCCTGGCACCCGGCAAAGAGAGGCTCCCCCAGGCACATGAGAAATGCAGGATCCAGCAAGGGGAGCTGCAATGGAAAAGTGGAACATAGTTTCTTCTTTTCAAAAATCTTACTATGAGGCAAAATCACAGACCTCAAAGAGAGATTTATGTGTTGTTAAAATCCCAGTACACCTACACAGCTACTGGGAAGTGATGCTGCTGCTACTTGTCGACCTTAGCACTTGGGCTTTTTCCTGCAATTGTGTTTTAAAGGCAAGTTCTTGGCTGAACAAACCAAGCAGATGTTGGACTTGATTTTATCCTTTTATATTTTTCTTTTTCCTTCCAAGAGCAAGCAACCAAATCCTGCTTGCAATAAGGCATTTAATGTGCTTATCTGTAAAGGGCAAAATACACTTACAGGCTCTTTTTTCAATGGTATACCCTACTGAAGTCAATGCCTATATATATAACACCCACAATTGAAGCAAGTTCTGTTTCGAGTTTTGTCCATGTCATTCCCCCATCTGGGGAGCAGCACCATCCAATCTCTACAGGGTCCTTGAAAATTGCATAAAAAAGCATAGAAACACTCTTTATATCCACATAGAGTTTTAAATACGATCCCACCAAGCCATTAACGTCTACATGACAAACTAGCAACTTCAGCTTCTGCTATTAATCCACCATCTAACAGCAATTTTAGCCAACACTCAGTAACACTTGGTGCTGTAAGTAATGATGCAGTTCAAAACCAGACTCTGACGGCTTAACCTGTACTGACCCACACATCTATAAAAACTCTGGCTTTCCTCTGATACTGCTTGGCTGGTGCATCAGTTACAAAGCAAAATAATTCAAAATGTCTCTGTCAGTCCTTGGGAGACTGAAAGAACACTTGAGAATTGTCCCCACTGGTTTCTTAGAGCCATATGAATGAATATAAAAATAATCTGGCCAGTTCTTTCAACAATAATTTAAAAATGTTCTCTTGCTGTTTGTCAATAGGTATAGTTCACACAGACCTCTTTGTTCAGTCTCCTCTGCCCAGTGAAAACAAACCTTATACAAATTTTGCAAAAATACATCAGTGCTGTTCTGCAGAACCTCCAGGTTTGTCTTGCAAAAGAGTTTTTCTGCAGATAAAATATTATCCCTTCAAAAAGGAAAATGCCCAGTCAGGACAACAAATAAATGAATAGGTAGAGACTCCAGATATGAAAGGCAGCCCTTCTGTTGGCCTTCTCCGGCCCCAGGACTTCTCACTAGAAAGACACGAGCACACGATGCAGAGAAGAAAATTGTGCCACAGCATCCTCCTCGTGGTACCACACAGGGACAGTGGAGTTCCCTGGCATGGCAAACCACGTGTCCTCATGGCCAAGAGCCACACAACACTCATGTGACCTTAGGAAGGTGACAGCAGACAAAAACATTCAATGGAAAAATGGCATCCACAGCCCTCCAGTCCCCTCCCTGCTCCTGCAGGGCCCCACATTAGGACTGGTCAGCTCAAACCAGAGATAATTTCAGTCTTTTTCTGGCTCGTGTTCCCCAGACTGGAGAGCTGAAATACTCTGCAGCTCCTCTGCTGCCACTGGCCTTTTGGGGGAGCTGCATTTGAACTGTTCAAACTCACAGGGGATTCAAGAGCTGAGGTTCAGGTCTGCTTCTGCTGTGAGCCCTAGGTCTTTCTTCAGTCCACTGTCTTAAGAGCTGAGCCCAATGATATCAACCCTGTTTCCCTCAGAAGAGCATGTCTGTACCTGCAAAGTATGTTTGGATTGTTTTCCCATGTGTAATCCCCTAGTCCTGACACTTTCAAGTGGTGAATGAAATCTGGGTGATGACGATGTGAGAGCACAGCCCGCGGATGAAGAAACTCTCCCTGCATTCACAGCCCCAGCACTGACTCCATGGCTGAACAGTACAGTGCAAAAAACAGACCCAAAATCCAAGAGCTTGTCTTTTATGGAACAGGAGCAGTTCCTGCTGTGGGCAATCCTGTTCTTCACCTGCACTGGACCTTCACACATGAATGCTCAGCTGAACAGATGTAAAAAAATTTTAGAAAGGCTTTCAGGAGAAATCTCTTATTAAAAATACTAAACTGCAGTGTGTGGAACAATAACACTGTCTGCCTGAAAATGTCATATCCTTGTCTGAACAGCCCAATACCTTATGTGCTCTGAATAAAGATAGAGATGTAATTGCTTTTCTTGTTACGACTCACTTGTGCATCATAGATTTTTTAATATCCTGCAGAACACATGTATTGTGGGAAGGAAGCAGGTGACAGCAGTAAACATATGTAATGTTATTTTTCTTTATGATAGAGATGAGCTGGGAAGTCTAAATGATGCCTTAGGTTTTTAATAATCAACTATGGAATCTTAGGGGGAAAGTGTGCATTTTGCCAGGAGCAAAATCATTAGAACTTTAACTCCAGCCATTGTGGGAAATTTCATTCAGCTAATTGTAGCCATTAAGTGACAGGTTATGCAATGAAATTATTTCAGGCTGGTGTAGGTTCAAAACCAGGATGCTATCAGCAAAGCAGCTTTCCCTGACAATGAATGGGGCTTTAAAATGCTCTGCATTGTTGAAAGTCTAATGGACTTCCATGTGAGAGAAGCTGATGCCACACAGCTTTGGAAAAACTGTATGAGGAGATGCAGCAGAGTTCTGAAAGAAATGCAGCTGGCAACATCTTTGTGTTTTTCTACATCTATAGAAAGCCTATAAGCACTAAATAATTCCTAAAATATTGGTTGAAGATTTAAAGCCAGCCCACCTTGGCATTTCAAAGACTGACGTAGTAACAAACTGCATGGATGAGGGAAAATTTACATTCTTGAAGCACAAAGGCTGTTCCTGCACAGACATTTGGAAGAGGATTTCTAACAATCTGATTAAGCTCCCCACTCTCTCCTGCACATTCTCCAAACCAAATGAGCCCTTGCTGAGGAACCTGCCCTCTCTCCTGGCTTTGGTCCAAGCCCTGTAAACTGAGGTCTGTAAGAGGGAAGGGTTTGGAGATGAAGCCTCCAGAAGGAAATCAGCCTGCTGGTGGAAACCTCAGACATTCCCAGTACAGGAACCCCTGGGACTCCCCAGGCCTGTTCAGATGATGTTGCTGAACAGGTCCACTTGGGCCACCAGCCATCCTGGAAAACTGGAAATCCTCTGATCCACATGAAAAACACTCCCAACCAGAAGCATCCCTGTCACCACACTGCACCTCCATGTGGAATATCTGGGGGATGGTGTATCCCTTGTTCCTGCAGTTCAACAGAGCCCAGTGCCAAAAACCAGGGGGAAAGGAGAACCTGACAGGGCTGAAACCTGAAGCAGCCACCAGACAAACCTGCCAGCCTCACCCCAAGGATTCACATTCTTAGCACACACAGCATGGTCTTGGGGAAAACAAGAAATCCCTCATGTTTCCTGAAGCAATGAAATAATCCAAGTTTTTCTATGAAAAGCATACAAAGCATATTAATGTGTTATTAATCTAATTAAACCAGCTAATCCTAATCAGTGTCTTGCATTTGTAAATTAGGACCTCATAGTTTCTCACTATTAAGCTGGAAGATGAGAAGTCAGAGGCACACCTGTATTGCCAGGGTTTAACAAGTTTGCCCCACAGCTGTGTCAGGCCAGGGACTGGGATCAGCCCATTCATTTATATGATGATGCTTCTGGCTGTTGAAATTTCCCTCAGCTGCAAATAAATTCAAATGGAAAAGAAAGCTAAACCAAAATCTGCTGAAATCTCCAAAGCTCCAGGCTGTTACAAATGAAAAACAGTGCTGATGAACTGAGTCTGCTTCGATTCTGACCACATCCAAAGCACATTGAACAAACTGTTACTAAGTTGCTGTCCTGGGACAGTGCAAGTTCTGCTTCAGTCCTGGAAATGCAGGAGCATCGTTCTGGGATGGAAGTCTGAGCACAGAACCTCCAAAGAGCTTTCTACAGAAGGAGTCAGGTGAGGGCAAACCAAACGATTTTGGTAATCCAGTGTTGGTTTTCAGTGCTGTTAAGTCGATCATATAGATCTTATTTGGAAGTCCTAATTTCTTGTAGCTTAATGCTATCACAGTGCCCTGAGGCACTGCAGCCCCGATGGGGGCTGCTCACTGGGTGTTTAAGTTACTCATAACGTGGCCTTCACACCTCTGCTCAATTCCCCAGCTTTCTGAGTCAAACCAGAGGCATCCAAGGCTGGATAAGCTAGGTGAAAGTCATTTGTTTTCAGCTGTGCAGTAGTACAGATAAATCCCGTGAAATCCCTAGTAAATTATTTGTTTTCTTCTCCAGTCAGATCTTGCTTCCCTCCAGTTCCTACATCCTAAACCCTAATCCTAAATCCTCCACCTTTCCAGCCTCACATTTCAACGGGATGCACAAAGTCTGCCTCCTCGGGGCCACTGAAAAGGTCGATCAGTGACAACCCATCTTCAGGCTCAGACTTTCCTCCTGCAAACTCCACTTCCCAAATGCTCCTGTTGGGGAGAGCCCCCCCACCCCAGGCCAGCCCGTTCCAGGGAAAGGCTGTGCTGGGCTGCAGCTCCATCCTGGAAAGGAAAATTCCAGGCACTTTGCAGGCAGTGACAAGTGCACAGCGGCAGCTGCCTGGAATACTTTCCCAGCTCTACTAATTTTCAGCTCATGGCCTTCTGCAGTCACTGGCTCCCCGGTCTTTACAGGTTGGAAAAGGGTTTTCTTCCACAAATTCTTCTTGAGCTTCCACCATTTGTTCACATTTACAACATTCTAGTGCTCCACAATGAACACGGAGATGTTAAGAATTTGGTATGTGCAGATCCAACTGAGAATAAGAAAGAAGTGAAAATTTCATTTCATTAGGGTTCTTGGAAAATTAAAATTTCTAATTTTTTTCTTTTCCAAATGAAGATTATTTTGACAAAAAGCTTCATATACCAAGGACAGAATTTCCTGTTCAGAGCAAAGGGATACAACTTGTGGAAAACCTGCCTTTGGAGATAAAAAGGACTTTACAGCTGATGTTATGTGACTTCACTACTTCAACTTCATCAAAAATTCTGGTTTTAGTCTCCCAAATTCTACCTTACCAGGCATGAAATTTAAAATCACCAAAAGGAAGAAGAGTTGGGATGGGACAGGGATGGACAGACATGAAATAGATAATTTTTAAACCATGGAGCTCCCATTCTTCTTAATCAGACTGGTACAACAGCACTGTATTAAATTTTCAAAAATTAAGACAAAATCATGAAATTTAACACATTTTAGTTTCAAGGCTGCAAAACACTTTAAGAAAATCAAGTTTAAAAATTGCATTTAAGTGCTAAGAACTTCCTTGGCAATGCTAGAGGGAACTACAATTATCCTGATTTAATTCCCAAGAATTTCAGAAAACTAATAATGGTTCTAAATAATTAGAAACTGTTATTACATTAAAATGCATGATACATACTAATTAGATCATATTAAAATTAAAAGAATAATTTGAATTATTTACACCAAAAAAAAAAACCTCAAAGTGAGACAAATCTATGGACCATAAAGACAAAGAAAAGAATTCCTAAAATAGTAACAGCTCATTGCACAAGTAATTTTCATAAATATTAGTTATGTCTGAATTGCACCAAATAAAGAAATTCCACAAAAATACCCATATGTGCTTACTGACATAAAGTCATTTAATGCCTTGGCTATCTTGGTTCAAAATTCATTTCTAAACTACTAGATGCAACCCAATGATTTTCCATTAAATGCAAAATATTCAATATATTACAAGTTATCCAAAACTATGATGTGAAATGCTTTTGTGACAGTTTTATTTAATATTCATTGTCAGCTCCTCAGAGGAGAGACTGAGAACTAACAAATTCAGAATGCATTAGTATTATAATACACTGCACAATTTCTATTTAGTGTTCTATACCAGCCATAACACTTAGTAGAAGGCAGGTACACTGAATACAAAATATTGGACATACAAAATATATTAAGATATTAAACCAGATATTAAAATATCCCTGCTGTGCCCTGGTTTAAATCTGTTTGTTGAACATCCAAGCAATATTTCTGCTTCTTTGGTACCTCTTTCCCTCCCCCGGTAGGGCTGTGGCAGTGCCCTGGTGCCACCCCAGTGAGGGCCATTCCAACCCTCAGGGGATTGGCTTCCCAGCCCAAGGAGTGCCCAAAGCTGGCATGAAATCACTGCCTCCCCTCTGCTCTGGGGTTTTATATCAACTTGAACCTGGAACTGCTTCATCTGTGCTCTGCAGGATGGATGTTGTTCCCAGTCAATACTTTACATCACTGAAGAGACCATTTGATAAACGTGACTGAAGAACATAAATGCTTTTTGAGAGAGTTTCTGCATTTCCCCCTGCACGTGTGTGAGTTGCTGGCAAGGGGGGAGAGCACACAGAGCCCAGAACTGTGGCCAGTGTCCACTCAAACCTCCAGGCCCCCCCTTTCCCAGAGGAAAAGGGAAAAGGAGAAAAGGCAAAACACAGCTGAGAGATAATGGCAAAACAAACTCAGAGTGACTAAATACTTAAATTTATTACTAACAAGATAAGAACTAGAACTAAAGGTAATAAAACGAAAAAGTAAGAAATAAATCAGTC
>VXAU01005300.1:61767-167427 GCA_013399695.1 Formicarius rufipectus
AAAACCTGCTCCAGGTGGGTCTCCTTCTCCAGGAGTCATGGCCATGAGTCTCTTCCAGGATCTCGCTCCATCCTGGGCCTCCCACAGGACAACAGCTCCTTCTGCATCCACCTGCTCCTCCAGGGGCTGCAGGGGGGTCTCTGTGCCTCGAAAGATCTCCATGGGCTTCAGAGAGAGGGGAGGGCACAGCTTTGAGTCCTTCCCCCTTCCCTGCTCCAGCGTGGGGTCCCTCCTTCTCCTACCTCCTGCTCCCACCTTGGTGTCTGTGTTTTTCTCTCATGGCTGGAATTTCGATTGCACAACACTCCTAATTCTTAACTATGTCATCCCAGAGCTGTGACTGTGATTCTTAATTGGCCCAACTCTGTCCCCCAGCAGGAGGTCCCTCCTGGCCCTGGCTGTCCTTGGCTCCACAGGACAGGAGAAGCTTCTGGCAGCTTCTCACAGAAACCATCCTGGAAGTCCCCCCTGCTACTAAAATTCAGCTACAGAAACCCATGGCAGAGCATTGATGGGCTGGCTTCACAGGGTGACAGAGAGGGTCCCATCACCTGATGCCACCTGCCAGTCCTCTCCACACCCCTGCCTCCTGGCTGCTTCCACAGAGGAATCTGGAGTTTCCAAGGACCTTTGTGACTCAAAATGCTGCTGCAGAGAAGAGTCATTCTACTAGTGCTACGTTGAAGAGAGGGTGCTGCACAAAGTCAAGCAGGGAACACTGATGGCACCCACACAACCACAGGCTCCTTGGGAAGCTTTGGGCACCCCTTCAGCCCCTGCCTGAGTGGCCTGGGGGCAGCAGGTGCTCCGGGGTCTGTGCTGGGGGACCTGGAAGGGGCAGGGTGGAAGGGCAGGCACACACTGACCGGTTGCCTCCAACCCTGCCCGTGGGAAGGTGGGTGGCCAAGGCCCTGCAGAGCTGCAGAGTGCAGGGCACAGGGGCTCCTCTCCTGTAGGGACTTGCAGAGCACAGCTTCTATTTCACAGTTTCTGGTACACTTAGGGGAACATAATATATGCTTCTACTTATGCCTTTGGTGCTTCTGGAAACTGCTCAGGTTAAAAACAAACAAGCAAAGAAACAAAAAACAAAACAAAAAACCAACCAAACAAAATCTAACCAAACAACTCACCACCACCCAAAAATAAAAACTCATCCTTGTTTCCCTGCAAAATAAAATTTGCTTCGTAACTGTGACAGCATATATCATACATCATTCCCTTATCTCAAAAACTGGGATGGACAGGAGACTGAAGGAATTAACTGCTCCATTTGGGGGATGAAGTCATCTCTCTTCGCTGTACCTTTTCCCACCTTTTCCCAAGATTTAGATCTTGTCGAACTGATGGCAACCTATTCTAGTCAGGGGCCACTTTCCTTGATTTTCCACAAAGTGACATCAAGCTGACTTACTTCCCTTGGGGTGCAGATGGCTGGGACTGCTGACATTAAAATGTGTAGCAAAAGACTGGGAAAAAAACACTCCAGAGGAGGCTTGTTTCAAATACGGTGGGAAAAGGTCCAATGAAGGGAGATGACTTCATCCCCAAAATGAAGCAGTTAATTCCTTCAGTCTCCTGTCCATCACAGTTTCTGAGATAAGGGGATGACATATGATATATGCTGATCCTGGGTTGGAGTTACCAGTTCTGTCAAAAGGGCTTCCAAAAGCGAAAGGTTGGGCACAGCCAGCGTGCCTTGGATGTACAGAGAGTGACAAAAGCACCAGTTCTGGAGGTTCACAGAGCCCGGGGTAACGTTGCCACCAAAGCACCACGCTTGGAGAAAGGCTGACCAGCCAGGAGCAGAGCCAAGGTGCCATTTGGGCAGGCTGTGGCTCAGCGAGATGACATTCTTTAGTGCTGACACATTCACACTTTTAACAGGCACTGGAGCAGAGAAAGGAGGGGACATCTGCCACTTCAGAAAGCTCTGGCTCCTGCAGAACAAAGGTGGCCCAAAGTCAGCTTCAGAAGCACTTGCTGACCACTGGAGTAACTTGCCGAGATCTCCCTGCCACTTGTCCTCCTCTGCTGAATTGCCCACTGAAACAGCACCTTTTTCCTTTCTCTCCTCAGTGCAGTACATTCAGCAAGAGGAACCCAAAAATGGGGTTTAAATCAGAATTCATATGGAAGTGCTGCATTTCCAGAAGATCCAGGTCATTCCCTGGTGCAGACGGGCTGCCATTACAGGAAAACTGGGATAATTTTTCAATTCAGGTCGAGTTTTCCTACAACAGACCAGAGGCTGAGAGCCTCTTTCACTGCACAAAATATACAGAATTGGCCATAAGTCTTTAAAGCCCTGATGTATTCCAGTCCATTGGTTTTTACAGTTCAATTTATGTTGTATTACGAGGAGATGTGCTGAACTGCCTGAAAGTACAGATTTGCCAGACTATCCAAAAATAATCTGGAAAGCAAGGAAGTCAGGATACCAGCCAAATCATAAGCACTATGGCCATTTTGCTATCAGTTCAGCTGGTAATAAATTTTTTAAAGCACTGTTAAATGTATCTAGATGAATTTGACTTTAAATCACACTGCTGTACACTTAAAGAACTATGGATTTAAAATGAATCACACACGGGCAACTCACACAGGTTCACGTGCCATGTGAATAATGGCAACACAGACATCTTCCTCTCCTTTAGCTTTGCACAACACCCAATTAACCAAGCTATTACACTGCCACACAGTAATTAAAAGGGATCACATGGCTTCGAGTGAATTCTGCTACATGGAAGAGAGAGCTGGCAAAGACAGGAGTCTCAAGGAAGTAGAGCTGGTGAGAGAAGACACGGCATCATTACCATCACAATACATCTTCCTACCACACAGCAAAGAACTACTGTTAAATTAAGCTTATCTTCTGCAAGTCAAACACATGTTGGGACTTTATACTTGCTTACTCCAAAATTTACATGACAATTGAAGTATTACCCAGGTGCAGAGTCATCATATAAGCAACAGAGAGCCTGTCTGATCACTTCCACGTGGAACCAGGCAGGTCCTGGAGGTGTGAATTATTTCTGCTTCTCTTCTATGCA
This sequence comes from Formicarius rufipectus, assembly GCA_013399695.1. NCBI lineage: Eukaryota > Metazoa > Chordata > Aves > Passeriformes > Formicariidae > Formicarius > Formicarius rufipectus. The sequence continues at coordinate 64,821 of VXAU01005300.1, forward strand.
GTATCTGCTGGAGCATTGGAGGCTCCAGGGCCATCACTGTGCTGCTTTTCAACTCCTACATATTCATGGAAGACTCTCCCAGAGTCACTTCCCGAGCTGAAAGCTCTTCCATTAGTCCTCCGGGAAAGAGGGCAAATTAAAGCGTGTCAGGAAGGTTCTCCAGCTCCAGGCTGGCTGGGGGAGCACACCACAGCCTCCTGCAGGGCATCACGGCCTGGCAGGGGCACGGCTTGGCTCGGCCATGGCAAACTGACTGAGAGCAAGTCCGTGCAAAATAACTCCAGTCAATCAGAAGTGAAGAGAACCTGCACACAGAGATGTGTTTGGAGACGTGCTCTGGAAGCATACTGGTACAAAAACACCATATTGTTACCTAAAAATGATTGTATATTAAATACCTCCTCTTGGCCAGTATTATTTATGCCATTTTATAAGTAGTTTTACAATCTTGCTGCAAGGAGATGCTCAAATTCATTCAAATTTGGGCTCTTCAGGTCAAGAAAATGGACTTTTCACAAGTGGCAAATTAAAATGTCAAGAGCAATCATACAGACACTTGTTTACAAGATTGTTATTGTTTTCTTTTACAGGTCTAGGGTTTGTCTTTCCCAGCAATTGCAGCACTAACATTTTCAACATAAAAGAAAAATACCAGATAACATCAACAAGTTTTTGACACTTCAACTTCAATTGCAAAATTCTGAGGTGAGAACAGTCCCTCACAATTCTCAAGTCTCTCTCACTCAATTATAATAAAGCAAAATGCTCTAAGCAAAGTGATAGGCATCTGCATTTTTAAGTCTAATTTTCTCTCACAGAGGGAAAATGGGTAGATGACCTTCAAGCCATGTTGTTTATAACTTCATCTTTACTGGGCTCTTTGTTCCAAGTCTTTGCTTAGCATATTCCCATGCAAAAAAAAAATAGGGAGTACCATAAATACAAATCCCAATTCACAAGGACAAGATGAACACAGATTTCAGAGAATCCTGGAGAAAATGAGGGCAGGAACATGTCCTGTGTAATGTCTTACGGTAACTCACAGGCTGTCAGAAGACCATATGCTGGACCTGCTCACGTAGAGAACAATTTGCCCATCCCTCAGATCCTTTGAAGTGGCACCTCCTTCCCTTCACATGCCAGCAGTGGATGAGAGTAAGGAATTTCTCAATGGACTTAATCTGAAGCCTATTTGGATCAAAGGAAAGAATGTCATCTGGGCTACACCGAGCCCTGGGTCCAGATCTCTATGCCCTTTGTTCCTAAGGCAGCAAAGTATTGGACAAGGATGAGAAATGATGAAAATCATACTTTTGTGAGCACAAGTATGTTAATGGGTAATCATTATATGACTCAAGCTTTATGCTACAGGGAAAAAAGAACCTCTGTTCTGTATCTGCTCATATTACCATGTTAATTGAAGGGAGATGTGGCATCCCTTCATTGTCAGGGTTTCCAGCAGTAAAACAGTTAACAGCCTTTACTGACAGACTTGATTTCCCATTTTTTCTAAGCTGACAACACTAGAATGTCATGTTTCAATAGGGATATTGGCTTGTGCTTCACATGTACATCAAGATATTATTATACATTTATTTTAAAGGAGGTAAATCAAAGCAATGCTCTTTGCAGTTGGCTACGTTAGAGGAAATGTTTATGGCACTATCTTAAAAACATACAAGGGAGTCTGAAACTTTCATCAAGATCTCACTACAGGGTAATCCAGCCCTAGCAAACAATCAATCTATTTGCCTTTGAACTGACAGGCAAAAAAACCCCATGATTTCACTATTGCTATTTGCCTTAGTAGCACTGAGGAGCTGGTGCTGAAGGTGGGAAACTTCCAATGCCGTTTCTGTCCCTCCCTGCTGTTTGAATAATGCTCAACATCCTCACAGAAGGGGCTGGTTTCATTGTTCTGCTTTCTTTATTTCAAACCTATGGATCCAAATCCTAAAGGGGATGAGGCAGCCACTGAGACAACACGAGGTCCAATTAAATATTTTCATACAACTGAGAGCCATATTCTTGCCGGTGTTCTACTGTTTCTTCAGAAAGTAAAATACCAACAAATGCTTTGTGGCTCTTGATGAACATATTCTGTTTCTTATTCTATGAACTTTTAAAAGTTTACTGCCCACTGGTGTTTTATTTGTATTTTACAGTGCCTTCCCCAAGCAATTCATGAGCCCTGAGTCCTCCACGAACACCTGTAACAGTGACTGGGACTGCACTCAGAGAGAAATTTAAGCTCTCAAATGATACCTTCACAGATCTCGATTTTTCACTCAGGGAGTTTAAAACATTTAATATATTAACTTAGCTGTACAACATGTTTATTTAACTAATTCTGGAGGTAGAAAAAAATTGAGACAGGGAAGTCAAACAAGTCCATAGGAAAGTAAAATTCAAGTCCCAAAGCCCTTGCATTAGGGCCAATCCCAAATACACCATGGAACATTTAAAGGTATTACATTAAGTCCTGTCAAGGATGATGCAGGGACTCACAGAATAAGCCACAAAACATCCTCTATGTCAATTCTGTCTTAAAACCTCTTTAATTAGCAAGTCAGCAACATAATAAACCACAATGGGTCCCTTAGCATCCATCCAGGCAGCATGAGAACAGATCAGGAGGGCTTTTTCTTTTAAAAAAATCTATGATTATGTTCTAATTCCAGGTAATAACATTTATTTCAGATTTATTTGCTGAAAGTAGGTCTTGATCTGGCATATAATTTTCTGGGAGAATCACAGGTCTGTATTATCAGGTTAGTAAATTGTTTCTGACTTCTCTTCAACAGAAGTGATGCTCAGTCTAAAATGAGGAGGACAAATTACAGGAGCTCTCCCACCTTCCCCACACACCTTTTTATCCCGGGGCCCCTGAGCAAGATGAACTGCTGACCAAAAAGCCTGCTGATGCCAAGGGGCCTCTGAAGGCAGAGGGGGTGAGACACCAAGGACCTCTCGAGATTAAGCCCAAAAGGACTATCAAGACAAGATTTCAGGAAAGAAATAGTTCCAGCTCTCAGATTTCTTGAGGAATAGTTTTGTGTTATTGAAACAGTGAAGAACCTTGAGGAGACCAACTTTCTGCTGTTACAATGCCTGCTGAGGACGTCTGAGTGACATCAATTAGGAAGAAAGTTGGCAGAAGGTAATCTGTTAATTTTATGCCATTTACATCCATTCTCTCAGCAATGCCAACTGTCAGCATTGGAACTGTTTGAGTTCTCTTCTCCTTCTGTCTCTGCTGTGCAGGATTGCAGAAGCCTCAGTTGCAAAGGAAGCCTCAGCAGCCTTTGGCACTCCAGACTTGAGTGGGTCTTCTCCTACGCCAGAAAATGTCACTGGCGTCACTAACTCTCAAGTCACACTATTATTCCCACTACACCTGTTATTGCCAGGTTATTGTGTGCTTGTACACTACTTTTTCTCCCTTCTCTGTACCTCAGGAACCTCCACACCTCATGGGTCTATCTCCCTCTATGTCTCTGCTAAGGACATGGTAAACCCACAACATTACAGCCTAGGGCAAAAAAAAAGAGGGGGTTACATATCATTTCAATTAATCTAACTCCTTAAGAGGAGTGAGACAACATCATTTGGCTTCATTTGCATTTTCTATCTATTTCTGGCTGCTTTGAGAAAGGCTGCTTCAGGTATACTTGTGGACAGAACTAAACTACAGTCATAAATACAACAAAAAACCTGGGGAAATGTTTTTATGACTGTCATGGTCTGCCTACTGTTGGAGCAAACTGCCATATCGTATCTGCAAATCATTACTGGCATTCACCAATCTGAGAAAGCATCCCATGAGATTGTTCTCCAAGCTCCCTTGGTACTGACCCTGAAAAGAGATGCCACCACCCCAGGCACACAGTCAGACTGACCAGCTCTGACCCAACAGGCCAGAGTTTCCACTGGCATCAATTTGAAAAGGTTACAAACACCCCTCATTAATTAGCTCAATTTTCTAGTCAGTAGCAGCCAAAAGAAAATAGAGATACAAGTCCATGTGGTTTTAAGAAGTCCACACCAGTGAGTTTGTATTTCCTGCTTTACCATTGTTATTTCTCAGGGTAGTTTATTAATTATTTCTTGAGTATTTCTAGTTCTTCATCTTAGTTCCTTCCTTTTTTCCCCACCTTTTCCTTCCCATCGCTCCATAATTTTGGTTTTCCCTCTTCCTCATTCCATAAGGTTCTCCTTCCTTCTTTTGTCTGTTCTCCATTCCTAATTTTTTCATCACATGCTCCATAACTGATTGTCTCTCATCCTTCTTGCAACCACACATACTCACTTGTCTTTCCTTTCCCTTCATGGCCACAAATCAAAAGCAGCAGAAATTCAAAAATGGCAGAAGACATTGTCAAGCCATTTATGCAAACATTGCATCTCCTTTCTTCACCCCAAACTTCTCACTGTTTTCCTCTTCTCCTTCTTCAGCCAAAAAGTCCCTCACTTCCCTGTTACCACCAATACCTTTTTCCATTCCCATTTCTCCTTTCAGGTAAATTAATTTGTACCAGAACAAAGCTCTTAATCTATTTAGATTTTGGGACAGGCAAGATGGATTTTGAAGGGAACCATTTGCTCCTGTGCCAGTCACTGTCTTAAGGGTTCACCCAATTCACATACAGACACCAAGCACAATCTAGGAAACCTCTTTGTGTTTCAGAATTTGCAGTGTTAGGACTCTCTTTCCAGTGAGGTGACTCGCAGTCTAAACCCACTTCTTGCTAAATAAAAAATAAATTGAATCCTTCTGATGCCTCTGAAGGTATTTGTGCATCAATTGCTGAGTGGTCATTTAAGTCACATACTGAAATATTGGCTGGAAACAGTCCAGTTGCTTAAATACAGGTATTGATTAAATTCTTCTAATGTGGGAAATAAAATGGGTGTTACTGGTCACATCAGGTAGAAAGAATAAAATAGCTCTTCTTGGGCCTGGAGTACCTGCAAGGCTCTGGTGGCAGTGCCGGGAGCAGCTCTCAAAGGTGAAAGAAGAGACACCGGGGTTTATATTAGAGACATTTTTGTGTTCACCTTGTACCAAAAACTTGTCCTGTAAGATAGAGAGTTTATTAGCTTGCATTGAAATAGGGTAAAAATATCCCAGGCTGAGTTTTAAAATATTCACTATTCCCGGTATTTTTATTTACACACCGGGCTCCTGTTGCGGTTAATTCTGAGCCAAACTCAGGCGGAGGCAGCGGAGACCCGACGGCTCCGGGGACGGCACCGCCGCGGCCTCGGGAGCGGAGCGAGGGCAGGGCAGGGATGGGCAGGGCAGGACTGGACCCGACCCAGCCCTGGTGGGGCAGCAGAGGAGCCGTCCCCGGGGCAGCGCACAGCACCTGGCACGGTTCTGGTCCTTGGCAGAGGAGCTGCCTCTGCCCCACCGCCTGCACCCTCCTCCCGGCCACCTCCAAGAAGTGGCTCAATAGGGAGGGGGTTTTTTGTTCATTTACTGCTCAGAAAATTGAGACACATTCCAGTCTCACTTTCCTGTTCCTATAAAGACAAATTACATGTTAAGGTGTAGAAGGCTAAATTTTGTACAGTTCTGTTTCACACTGACAACGTGTTTGAAAAACTGTCAAAATGCATCAATAACTTACCATTACCTCCCCTGCAGGAAGTATCAAGGAACTCAGGGAAGGCAGCATCTTAATGTACAATAACTTTCAGGTGATTTAAGGCAGGGGGGGAATGGCTACCAGGAGACAGGATATAGCATAGAGCCTTAATAATTCACCAGAAAGCTTCAGCACAAAGCAGAAGGACAGAGACCTATTGAAAATTCACCAATCTCAATTTTACTAACTAAGCATCTTTTATAATCCGTTCTGTTTCTCCAAACATATGAACTCCAATCTAGAACCATCCTGGCTTATATTTCAGGGAGTATTTACTTTTAGGGTCAATAAAACCATAGTGTTAATCCAATTTCACAGGTGCACCAATTTATTACTCCAGGGAAAAGTATTTTTACAGCTTAGTGATGAACTAAATAAGCAGCAATCTCAATTGCCCATGATCCAAAACATTTAGCCCTTGTAGCTGATTAGTAATATTTACTTGCAATGTCACAAGAGTATATGATGAGGTAGTAAAACATACCAGATGGGCTTTTTTAAAGCAAAAGTCACCAAGTATCAGAAAAGTTTCCATATTTGCATGACCTTGACCACCAAAAGATGTGTGTGTGAAGTAGTAAATGAACCTCAACACTGTCATGCACTAACTCGCCTGTTTTGAGTAGAATCACACCACGGGGGTATTTCCTGAAACACAAACTGCAATACTTGTTGGAAAGAATGTATAAGGTAAAAAACAGTGGCGTTTGTTATGATTAAGCCTTCCAGATTTTAGTGACAGGGAGTTTTCCACCAACCCCTTCCAAAATATATTTGCACTCTTCCATGCCCAGTTTGTGATTTCTCAGTTCCTGTTAACAGAAGTAAATAAATTGCATCGCTCAAAATGCTTTGTTCAGGTAATTCTGGAAGATCATCACATAAGTTTCTTGTTACTGCAGGTGGGTGACAGTGAACAAGAGGCCAAATGAACCTTCAGTGAACTCTTGTATAAAGCAACCAGAATACAGGTTTTGTTAACCAAGAGTTTCCTAAACAGAGTGACTGCAGACATAGCTACTCTAATCGTTTTTCCCATTATATCAATGTTTTACACAGCGATTTTTATTTTTTCCCCCAATTTATCCCTGTGATCTAGAACTAAAATTCTCAATTACAGTCTGAAGGAAAAGGAAAGTAACACACTGCTGCTATGTTTATCATTGGCATACAGAAGAGTAAGTCTCCAAACCTCATGAAAATATTCTGTTTTGTATTATAGACCATACTTCCTAGAAGGATAAAGGTGATCCAGTGTTTCTGTTCAGACTAAGTGTTTAATATTCTGTTGGGAATATATCACACAGATATCCAGACTGAAAGAACTGCATTTCAACAAGCTTAAATACAAACCAGGCATTTCTCTGCTTCAGTACCCACATGCACACTGGTACAAGGGTTCCACCAGTGATTTCAGTCATTAAGTGTCTTATGCAGCTCTTACAGAGCCTCCTACTGACAGGAGGAACATGTTATGTAAAGTACTTTTTTGGGGTGGCAGGGAGATGGCATGTAAGTAACCTCATGAAGAAGCCTGCAATGTTTCTGTGCAAGGCAGAATATCTCAGAGCTCCAGCTCCTTTTGATTCTTTAGTAAAAGCTATCAGTCATCAGCCACCAGAGCTGGTTGAACGTGTGACTCCCTGAGATTTCATTACCACCCAAAATTCCAGTCCCCTCAGCTGATGAATCATGCCTGGCAATTTATAAATACATTTACAGCAAGTTTCCTGCTCCCATTTTCAAAGCCAAATGTATTTTGTCTCTTACCAAAGAGGAGCTGAACTCTGCAGCCAACACCTCTGCCCAGCCAAGCTTCTCGTGCTGCAGACACTGCCCTGGGCTCCCTGTAACCCTGAGAGAAACAACTGGTGAATAGATCACAGCATGGGCTGCTGCTTCAGATGAGCTGATCATCCTGAAAGAATATATTTGCTGATTAATTTCCCATTATGTTTGGGGGCTGCTCTCCACTACAATATTCCTTGCTATAATACTTCATCAACACGAGCTGCTCGTGGGATCCCAGAGCTCCCTGATCCTCTGTGAGTGCTCTTGGAATGCAAATATTTAATGCAGCTTTGAAGAAACATTTAAAATGCAGGAATTCAACATCACTTAGAGATACATCATGCTGTTCTCTTCTATTTAAGAGAGCAAAAGGCTACCAAGGCTTCCATTACAAGGATTTAAGCCGGGAAAACATCATTCTTCCTTTAAAGTTGAAGGCTTGGGTTATATAGTCTGTGTCTGACCTTGCAAACACCCATTCAGTACTTGCCAATAACAGCCCCAAGTTTTGTCCCTGTGATTAACTGCACAGTTCATTCATAACCCTGAGCCAGCTCATTAAACTGGCCCAAAGCTAAACATGTGCAACAGCCTAATCAAACACCTCTAAATTACATCTGCCACTAATTGCGGGTGTACCTGTGGAGCAGCAGGGCTGGAGGCAGGGCTTGCACTGCCCTCCAAAGCAGCACCACCTCCCACCCTGGGGAGACCCAGAGCCCCCCAGTAGCTGTGGCGCAACAAAAACAGCCCAGAGGAAAACGAGCAATTACTGGTTTCACACAAAATCTGATTCCACCAGGAAGCAGAAAAATTTGCTCTGAATATTTTATTCCCTTACTCTGTTTAGAGTCCATTATAAGTGCTTATGTTTTTAGCGTCGACATGTTTTTATTAAATAACTGTTTTCTGCTCTAAGCTTTTGTTTGTTTTATTTGGTTTGTGTTTTCCTCTTTCTTTCTGCAGAGACACTGGTGCATGGTTTCAGAGAACTGAGCTGGCTAGTCTCAGTAACTACCCCCACCATTCTTTCCCTTTTATTTTTCCTCCCAAGAAAATTCAAAAAACATTTTGGTTTGTTTTTAAACATAAATGTAAGAGCAAGATAAGTATGAAAAAATTCAGTAAATAAAAATACAATTCAGTAAATAAAATAAGATTTATTCAATCATTACAGCAGATAGTAGTTGTATCTGTTAAGTGATATTTTAAAAATTATCAGTATGCATAGGGAAGAGCTTAATTTATACCTAAAATGATAAAAATCAATACATTTTAGGATTCAGTGCACAAAAAAGAATGGAGTGGTTACACTGGCTCGTTGAAGGTTACAGCTCTGACACAGCAACATACACTGAAAATGAATATGTAGGGGAATAAACATTCCCTGTGTTCACACTCAGTTCCCTCAGCTTTGGGAAGGCACTTCGGGATTGATGGGCAGCTCTGGATTAATGACTCTGCCGGCCCTCCCCGAGGGCACCAGAGCTGCTCAGAGAACTGAGGAGCATCTTTGCTGCAGAGCTGAAGGTGGGAAATGCAGCCCCCAGGGCAGGGGACAGGACTCAGCTGTCCCAGGCTCCCTGGCCCACTGTTCTTGGAGGAGTTACCAGAGGACTGCCAAGGCAATGCTGCTTTTCATCCCTCTTCTCCCAAAAATAGGTGGGGAAAAGCATTAACCCAGCAGTCAAACATCTACAAGTCACCATCGATCTTCCGAGGTAGTTTAAAGATTACTGAAAGAGAGTTGGGGAAAAATCAAGTATCAAGAAGAAAGCAAATTAAGTTTGAAATAAATACCATTAAATTAATAACTGTGAAAAAAAATGTGAAGCGACAACTCCACTTCTATTATTAAGAGGGTGGAATAATGAGTAATGTTCTCAAAACATGAGTGAATCTCAGGTCTGTAAACTAGTGCCACTAGGAGGTATTTAGCAGTGCTGAACCACTGTGACTTCCCAGAGCTATGGAAAATACAGCAAAGATAATGTTTACTTTAAATTCCGAAATAAAGATTTTTAGAGATCTTACACCCTGATACACATCTTCTGATGGGGAAGAAAGTAAAGGAAAAAAGAACCCAGAGGGAAAAAATAAACCAGCTGAAAGGCACCCAGAGTTGACAGCGAGAAGAACTAAAGCTGAACAAACTCATTCACAGCACTCTGATGTTCCTGCAGGAAAAGGATGAGCCCTGCTAAACCAGACCATCAGCATCAGAGGGAAGGAGCAGAGGTTATAAGAGGAGCACAGAAGAAAGCAATGTATCTGCAGAGGATCCCTGCCAAGCAGATGCCAGCTGGCTCCACTGCATTTGCTGTCCCATGGCTTCATGAAATATGGAATATTTTGCAAAGAATGATGATGTAATTAAGTGAGTCGATCACATGATGCTTTCTCTTACAGCATCGCAAATTAGAAACATCCCATTCCTACAGCTAAGGAGAGGGAGTGGGACAGGGATTTGTGGAAGGATGGAGTACTGCCATTTTCATTCAGAGCTCGTAAAACCTTAGGTCTTCCCTCTTTGGTTCCTGTTTTCACTCTTAGATAAACAAGGTAAACTGTGTGGAGTATCTGCCTCATCCTGTATTCCTTATACAGCCAGGACTCCCATCAGCTTCTGTAAATCCCTGAGCCTTGTGGGCAAACACACAACCAGGGTGTCAAGTGCAGAACTGTAGCGACCTGACAGTCATACCCAGATCATCAACTAGATATTAACCAAGCAGCGGAAGGGGAAAAATCCTACAAAACAAACCAAATAAACAACAAAAATCACATCAATTTAGGCTCGTGGTCAAAACGAGCAATAGAACAGATAGGTTAAAAACCAACCAACCAAACTAAATTAAACTAGTTTTGTTGCCATGGTTGCTTCTTTAACATGATATTTTCCATAGAGCACAGACACCACCAGAAGAACTCCCTGGCTAGTTCAGATGTTGTGTTTCCTCTGTGTGACTGAGCAGTGCCTGCTGTGCACATACCCCAGAGGACTGAGGCAGCAGCTCAGCCTGCCGCAGCCGTGCCAGACAAACCCCACGTGCCCAGCCAGGGCAGCAGGCACAGCTGGGGCAGTCCCTGCCACTGCCTACATGTACACAGCAGTGTTGCTGTGAGAAGCAAGAATATTCTCTGAACTGGATCTGGAGAATGAGAAGAAGGAGACGCTGCCGTGAAATGTCAGTGGCAGAATGGCAGTAGCTAACCCATTGCAGATTCAAACTGTGGGATTTGAAAATATCTTGGCTTCAAGGAAGCTGACTGGAAAGTCAAAGATGCCTTGGGAAAGTGTACTGGGAGTGCCCCAAGCCTGATAAAACTCAACCAAATCTGCTGACATCTGCTGCCTCAGTATCTCCAAACCACCTACAGCGGACAAGATTTGTGGGCTTCTGTGTACCCCTCCTAGGTCAGATGGACTTTCGTGTATAAAGTGCCTTTGTTTCTTCTGACATCTCATTCCTGACTGCCCTCCATAGCAACCATTATGTAATCTCCTACTTGTAATATCTCCTCCCATATTCAGCATAAAACCAGCCCCCGAGATGAATATTTACTCGATGAACTCATATACTGTATCTTGTGACTTCAATAAACGTTCCTGTTTGGCCTCCCCCAAACGGGGACCGTGACCGACCGCTACATCAAACACCCACCTTCACCCAAAATCCCAGCCTGTTCCCTGTTCCTGTGTGAGGAACGAGCAAACAAAGCCCTGGCTGGTTGGAGCACCTCGAGTGTCACCAGGCTGCCGCTCTGCTCAGCTGTGCCCAAGTGTCACCTGCCCATGGAACAGCAGGATGAGCTCCCCTTCCAAGGCACAGAAGATCCCAACTCAGTGCTACACGTTCCCCCTGCACACACTAACAAAGGTGTTATTTGCCCTGACACCTGACAACCTCCTTGGCCAGACAAGCAAATTTACAGTGCAAACCCACAGTCATTAATACATTTCCCTCTGAATTTAGCACCCCTAAGCCTTTTGCTACTTGGCTGAGCACATCCCTGCCCAGTGGAACTTGTATATCCAGCAAAAAGGTCCATAAAATACCCTGCTGCCTGTAAATCACAGTTGCACACAGGGATCCGTAACACTTGTGTTTGTTTTGTCCGCAGCGTACTGAGGTTTTTCAGAATTACAATGTTTGTGGTATGGACCAGACTAGGAGAAGGCAAGTATTCACAAGCCCACTGTTTTCACAGCTGCAGCCAGATAATCAAAAATAACTGGGAAGCTAGTGATGCAAAATGAGCAGGCCTCTGTGTGGTGTGAAAACAATCCCTATGCTTTGCAAGGAATTTTCTATTGGCTTATTCCCAAGTAGAGGTCCCAGCATCACTACCCAGGGGCCAGATACCAGTCTCCACTTTTGCAAAGGGTGTTTGCAGCCATACCAGCAGCATCCTTCACTTTTAAAAAAGACTGAAGCTACACCCCCCATTCCAAGGGCAGTTCATGGTTCTCCCTGGCTGCACAGGATGCTGTTCTGGACTCTCCTGCTCATGTGCAACTGCTCAACCATCTGCTAATGGCCACAAATAACAAGCCCCCCAGCAGGACCACCCAGTGCATTCAGTTGTTCAGCAGAAAAACCCTGAGAAGGGGCAGATCCAAAGAAGAAAGAATGGGCTGCAGGCCATGCTATGGGCTCCAGACACCCCAAGCAGAAGTTGGTCTCCCTTCTCCTGGAAATACCCTTTTCCCTCACACATACAGCCTTTGAGATCTCAAAACTAGTGGAGAGCACAGAGGATGGACAGCCCCTGGGGCAGAGGGATCAGGACATCCAAGGAGGGGGAGCAAAGGAAGAGCAGTTACTTCCTTCTGAGCATGAGCTCTGCTTTGCATATCCCTCCAGTGGGCAGAGGGAAGTGATGCACTGCATTTAAAACACAAGGCATTTCCCTCCCTGATGCACAGCCCGTTACCTTTGAACTCACCACCACAAATTCCTCTTTGGGCTTCTTTTTTTTTTGGAAATGCAATCCCATCCTGGCAGTTTGGAGGTCTCAACACAAGTATGTGTTTGTCTGTACTCAAGCCAATACACTCAGTTCCACTCCAGACTACAGTTCCACTCAGCACAGAGAGTCTTGAACAACACAAGGAACAGGGAACAGCCTCCTAACACAACTTTGAAAACCATTTCAAAGTTACCCATTTCTTCCTGCAAAGACCAGGAGGTCCATCCAGACACTTGTGTCCTGAAAAAGAGAAACTCATCTTTCTATTTTCTTGAGCTAAACATATTTTTCCACTTTGCCTGGGGACCTCCAGGTAGGCATTAGTCATCTTTTATACTCCAGAATATAACTCTGGAAAATATATATAAAAAAATTATATAAAATATATAAAATATATACCTCTAGGAAATCTGCATACACAGAACTTGATGGCTGCACTGCAGCACCTCCAAAAACCATGGAGGAGTTGGACAGGTCACCTGCATCCAGAGCAGGGACAACAGAGGGTCAGTATTTATTGATGCCTCCTGTCCAGAGACATGCCCACATAAGGCAGCACTCTTAAATTAGAGAGCAGTGCATGTCTGTGTAAGCCTGGAGCCTTTAGTCACCTGAAAATACATTCCATAACAAGTGAGTGGTAAATCTCAGGGTTCTGGGGATGGGAAAGATGAAGGATTGCTCATAAGCTGTTTGGTGTGTTTGAACAGGTACTTAAGCATTGAATTGTGATAAGAATTATGTCTGGAGACTTCAGCTCCTGTGTACATGGGCTGCCATGGCCAGAAGGTGTCATGTTTATTGAGCATGTACAGTCAGTCCAAAATGCCCTGGGTTAATTCATCTTCCCGTGTGGTGTACATAGGCCCAGGCTTGAGAAACCAGACAGCCACATACAATCTGGTGTCCAAAAGTCTCAGTCCTATGTGATGGATCTCAAACCTCTCCAGACCAGGACTCCAAGCAGAGAAAAGAAACAGGGCAGGACAGTCAGACAGAGGGCAGCCCTGGCTTCTGCACTGGGGTGCAGCAGAACCACCACAAAGAAAGCTCTCACTGCAGCCAACTCTGGCCAAGGGATGATTGAAAGCACATGTGACCAGGGTTTGGGGACCTGGATGCAGCACAGGAAGGGCAATTCAGCTGCAAAAGCTCTGCTGGTGCTGTGGGACAAACCTGCCAATGCAAGACTGAGTGTCTGCACATGGGGGCACCTCTGGAGAGCCTCCCCTATCGTGCTGGACCGTGTTGTGTTGCTGCCTGGTTCAGCCCTTCCCCAGGCCACACAAGTCCTCCTCTCTCCCTCCTTTTATTCTTCTTATTTCCCCCCACAAACATCTGTCATGGGTTCATTCCAGCTGTTACCCATTTCTTCCTGAAAAGACCAGGAGGTCCATCCACACACTTGTGTCCGACAAACAGAAACTTGCTTTTCTATTTTCTTGTGCTAAACATGTTTTTCCACTTTGTCTGGGGACTTCCAGGCAGGCATTAGGCATTAGTCATACAGGTACAAAACATTCCCAAATGCAGTTGAAATCAAAGGGGCAGCTGCAAGGTCTCCCTCAGCAGGTTTCCTTGCCAGCAGTAGCAAATATACACCACACCTGCCTGGCCTGCAAATAACCATTTAACTCCACACCCTTCTCAGTTTGCTCCCAATTCTGCCATTTCCACCCCCCAAAACTGCTCTGCTGATTCACCTGGATGGAATTTGAGGAGATCATGACCTGCAGCAGCACCTGCCCCTGCTCAGGACCCCACAGCTGCTCCAGCTCCCCCCCACTGCTGCAGGGGCTGCTCTGTGTTTGAGGATCTTGCACAAAACCCCCCAGTGGCCTCTGGAGCTCCAGATCAATGCTGGGGGGATCTTGGTGTCTAAAAGCACTATATGGACTCTTTTTGCAGGGGATTTTCCCATCAGGTTTGTGTCAGGGTGCTATCTTAGAGCAAGCTGCTTTCACCTCTCTGCCACAGTCTCCAGACTCATTTGTCCTGAAAAACTGTAGCACAGACAGTCATTTTTCATCTGCTGAGTAACACGTAGCAATTAAGTTCATGAGAAGTTAACATGGTACAGACAAACCCACTCTCCCAAGTTAAAGGGTACCAGGTGGTGCCATGGAGCCTACAAACTCTTCTCTCACTTCAAGTTTTCAAGTGTTGGAGATTTTTAGATCTGTCTTAAAAGAAATCAAGATATTTGACTACATCTTTAATGAATATAAAAGAAAAGCAATAGGTAAAGGAGCAAAACAACTTAGAAGGTCCCTGCAGGAGGAGTGTCTACATGACCACTGATCTGACAAAGCCCAGAGAAGAGTCATCTAAGCCCTATCACTTTTCTAGTTGCTTAAAACTGCAAACACACTGTTTAAAACCATTGAAGTCAATATTTTGCCTTCTCTTCCTGCCATAGGAAGACAGGGTCAGCAAAGGAACCCTGAGACACAGAGTGCATCCTATACAAAGCTACTCTACTTACGAACGTCTCAATCAAGACTTTCTCCCACAAGGTTGGATGGAGAGAGTGGCCCAGAAGGGCAGGACATAGTTTGCTGCCTGTCCCAGAGCCAGCTGAGCTCTCAGCAGCCAATTGCTTGGCCAGTCAGTGGTTTTTTGGCATCAAAGAAGAGGGATAGCACTGAACTGCACTTAGTCACTTTACATTCGCTCTCCGTGCTTGGCCAGTGAAGGACAGAACAAGACCTTGTCCTGATGTCACAAAATTCTCCAGTGTGTTTCCTCTCTTCAAATGGAGAACTGCAGTGAATAGCAATGAGCTTCTTATACAGAAAATACCCTTTTCTTATAAAGTACACAAATCAGAAAGGACCGTATCTTTTTTCTACTCCTTCTCTGAAAATGATTTATAAGGACAGATTTACAAGAACAAACCCAAGTTCGCTCTAGAATGGAATATTTCAACTCATGTCCAAGGTACTATTCACTATAACTTAATAATTTAAGTGCATTCAACACTGCTTGAAATCAAAATAAAGAAAAGGCATATGAAATGTGCTCAGAACTATTTGTATTTCCCTTATTAACAGCATATTTTCCATGCCTTATTTATTCTTTCTGCTGGCATATCTGCAGCAGACTTTGAATCAAAGTAAAGCTATGTTCTTTTTATTGCCAATTTTGACTGGATCCCTGATAATAAACCATTAAAATGACAAGCAAGTATATAAAATAAATGGAAACACTGATGCTTATGTATCACAGGTCTTGACTATAATAACCACATCTCTCCCCTTTCTCTCTTGTCTTACATCTGAAGAGGACTTCTTATTTTTTTAACAGAAGTCATAATTCAAACCCATTCTACTTAGGCATCAAATCCCATCTACAGCTAACTTTTTTTGATGTTTGATACTCCATTTCATACAAAATTAAGTGAGGGCAAAACCAGTGCTCCTTTGGGAAAATGTTCACACTGTTTCTCTGTTAGTGGACTACTGTAAGTTAGTCCAGGTTTAATTAAATATAACACAGAAAATATTTCCTGTAAGAAATTAAATGTCCAGCAAAATTTTCAGTTACCAATAGGATTTATCGGTCAGTGCCAGGGGTGCTCCTACGTGGCTCTGTGCTCCCTTGGGGCTGCAGTAAACTTTATCTTGGCCTTGTCACTTCTCCAGCTGCCACACCCAGGTTTGTTTCCTCCAGATTTGATCACATTATCGAAGTTGTTGCCTCAAATCTCTTGTGTCAAGCCAAGAGAGACATTTAGTAATTTTTAGTGAGCTGCCTGACTGCGGGTAAAGGAGTGGGACAGCCTGAGCTGAGCTGCCACCAGCCTGGCCAGAGCAGCACATGAAGACAACACCTGCCCAAACACATGCCAGCTTTGAGTTCCTGCAACTTTCACACGACTGTCTTGGAGGCTGGAGCTCAAGAGCATCAAAATGCAAACCTCAAGATAACTGAGGATGCATAAATTACCACTTTTTGAAATCAATCCTTGGGAATCCATCATATGGCACATCTCTCCAGATACATGGGAAGTGAGGGGTTTCCACAGAATTATCTTGCCCACTGCTGATCTCAAGCTCTTGCACTGCTCTGTATCCAGGTCTGTGCCCTGCAGCATCTTCCCAAGCTGAGCTTTTGTCGCTCTTAGAAACAAACCCCACAGGATGACTTTCAGCTATGGAAGAAACAGATTTCTTTTAAACAAACTATAAAAACAAAACAATGCAAAAAACCCTACTCAAAAATTCATGACCAAAGCAAGACCTTGATTTGACTTGATTTGATTTGCTTTGAAAGTTCATAATGTGTCATAATATTGGGGCAAATATTCCACATCATAAAGAAATTCATCCCAAGTAACTTTTCATTAGCTGGGAAGTCTCAAACAAGTTGTTGTGAAGACTCTGTGACATGCACACTCATTTTAAAATCCACACCCCTGGCATACGTGTGTTGCATTTATTTCACTTAGAGCAAAATCACAGAAGTTAAATGACATTCCTAATTTCTGAAATGTCTTTGCAGGGAGTTCTTATTCCTAGAACCTTCTAGCAACAACCTACAGCTTGTAAAATTTTGTTTTATATTTGCTAGCACTTCCAGTCTTCACTTCCAGTCCTGGAAACATTTGTTCCTCATTTCTGTTGGTCATTTGGCAACCAGCATAGTTATATTTCTTGACAAAACAAGCAAACCCACTCAACTAGACTGAATTCAGCCTGTCAGCAGCCCAAGGCACTGCAGCAGCCTGACCTGGGGATGGTCCCACTGGGCACCCACTGCTCCTATTGCTGCTCCAGGAGAGACAGAACTTTGGGATGACGGGGTCAGAGCGGCCTCAGCTGCCCCATCCCATATCCCCAACTCCAGCTGCTGAGGGGGCAGCAATAGCCTCGAGTCTGGCACTGGCTGGGGGCTTCCAAATGAGCATTCTGATTTTCAAATATAATCTTCTGCTTTTAACTTTATCACAGAATAGTCTGAGCTGGAAGGGACCCACAAGGATCACTGAGTCCAGCTCTTGGGGATGTGAATGCCCAAACCCTGGCAGATGTATAATTACACAAAGGCAGAGTCAGTGAACATTTGACAGCTCAAAGACACCTAAAAATGGCTCTGTGTTTACCCCATCACATTTCAGTGGGCACTGCACAAGTCTAAAAGTCCTGCAAGGTAAAAGCCCAATGAGTCCAGCTGTGGACCTCTGGAATAGACTGAGCAGTCCAGAAAACATGACAAAGAAACATTATCTACCTCCTCCTTAAAATAAAAATTTTTAAAAAGAATTTGACACCAAAAACTCACCACATATGAAAAGTGAATTAAAATATCCTGTTGAGAGTTCTAGAAGATGCATTAATTTATTACTCCTAGGAATTAAAATCAGTTTGGGCCTAATTCTCCTGTCCCTAAAGGCAAAGGAAAGATAACCTCCAAACCAACTTCTGGCCTTTACATTACAGAAAAATTAGATTTAACATGTTCTTGCCCCTTGAAAATATATTTTATCTTCCACCAAACAAGTTTTGAATACCTTCCTGTTACATGCCATTTATCATGGGCAAATCTCGTTAGCATTACCAAAAAATTATTTCAGAGAACAATCATATTTCATAATCCAAAATAGCTCATCATCTTAAAATACCAAGGGCTTAGAGAGACAACATCCACCTTCCAGTTGCCAACGAGCCAGGGACACCTGAAGGTCCATTTAGGGTTAAGTGGAGATCTTGAAGGTGGTGGAGACGACAGCCTAATAACTAAATTTTATATTCTCAGGATTTTTTAACCAGCTCTGTTTTTAACAACCAATCTAAATTACCTTAAATTGGGCTGCCCTTTGCCTTGGTTGCTCTTTTGCTTCTGAACTTTCAGAGCCCACATCCTCCTGCTCTGCTCCACAGCCACAGCAGCAAACAAAAACCCTCTACACTGTTACACAAGCTCAGAGTGCAGAGCACTGCAGCAGATGGTAGCAAAGAGACAGCAAAGCTTACATGAAACAGAATTTAGAAACAGGGAAAAAAGGTTCAGTGCTGCCTCCCTTGCAGGGGAAATCAGGGTGTCCCCCCCCTCCACTGAACGTGCTGAGATCAGTAGGCAGTTTGTTGGGACGTACAAAGTGCTCAAAGGTGGCTTCGCTCCCTCCTCCCTGAAACCAATTTCACATGAATATCACTCAGAGCTGCTTCCAAGATTTGTCATTTCATAACTCAAGATACATTAATTTGGGATTCCATTTAAATTTTAAGGAAGACCTTTAAGTCAGTTTGATGGTTCCTAAAAGAACTGCCTTGTGGTTTGTGAAACGGGGGAGGTGGGGGGCACAGAAGCAGTACCACCAGTCCAGCCCAGTGTGTCACAATCCTGCAGAACTCACCTGTGATCAAAGTCCTGCTGCCTACACATGCAGGGTGTCACCTGAGAATTCCCTCCATGAAGATGATTTTGTTTTCTTGTATTTTTTATCAATTTCAAATAAGAGAGACTACTCCTCCTGTCAGGAGGAAAGTCACTCTCCTGACGTTGCCTTTGAAATTCAGACGTGGGAGTTTATTCCCATTACAAACCTGCAGATCCCAACAAGCTTACCAAAGGCAAGACCCATGTCCTGTATTTGCCAACCTCCTCTCAATACGCTCTCAGCTTCTTCCCACATGCCCTGTTTGCCTGGTGATAACTAATGCCTGGTTTGCTCTGGCTGCTGCCTCCCAAAGCGAGCATGGATTGAGTCCTGCAAGATTTTCCCCCGAAGGAGCTTTAATGTAGCTTTTTTCTCAAGCTGAGAATTTTCACCAAACTTGGGGGAAATTTATGTCTCTGAAGGCTCTACATCACTGTCAGCCTCTGTGGAACCTGACCCTGGATTTAAAAGTAATTAGCAGTGGGGTGATGTAGATGCACAGTTGGTCAGAAAGATCTGCTGGATACGAGCATGTCAGCACTGAGTGCCTGAGACAAATTAGTCTAAATTAAAAACAAATAAATGAGTTGAAAGCAAACAAACCACACACCTCCAAAAGGAAAAAAGAAAAACAATGTCAAAAGCCTGCGGATTGAATGTGAATGGTGTGAGGGCATCTCTCATTCCCTAGCAGTGGGATTTTAAACCCACACAAGCAATTGAAGCCCTTTGCCACGGGTCAGAGGGCTGTGCTCTCAGGCAGGACCTGGGAGCCCAACATTCCCAGCACAGCAAGGCAGGATTCCAAGGGCAAGGCATTACCCCAAAGAACAGGAGGAGGACAAGACAAATGGGAAGTTCCACACATTGTTAGAACACAAGGATTTCTACCAAAATTTAAGTCTGCAACAGTATTTGAGCTTCTCCTTTTTATTTATTTCAACATTCTACTTCATGAATGCCATAATATAAAAAGCAATTCAGCCCTAATTATAGTGGTTTAGCTGAGTTACTGTAATTTTCCTGTCCCTTAATTCTCCCCATGTTTATAACTATGGAAGAGCTTAGACTCTGGTAAATTTTTTATTCTTCATAATTGCCAAGCCTGAGCAGAGCAATAAGAGCTCCACGCTCAGCATTTCCTTCTGTAATCTAAAGTCACACTGTGCCAAATATAAGCCACTAGAAATAAGTCACTGTGGGTAGCAACAGTATATGCTTTAACTCATGGCACACAAAGTATCTGGTGTCATTTTGGAGTCACCCACTCACTATTCATCTCAGAGCCCACCCAGAGCCAGACACACTTGGAATGCCACTTCCATGGCAGGAACAGTCCTCTATTTTTATCCTGTTGCTATTCCTTTGTTAAGTAGTTACAACTCACTTTTTCTGCCTTTTGATTTTACTGGAGCAACTCACACTTGGAACCCAAATCTAAAGGATTCCTGTCAGGCCCCGTGTGGCTCGGCAGACCTGGGAGAAGGAAGGAGGGCAGTGCCAGGGAGGGGGAGAGAGTTTGATCCTTCACTCTGCACCTTCCTCCTCACACAACGAGGGTGATATCCCACGGTGCACTCCCCAGAGTCCAGACAGGAAAACAAGCAACCCTTTCAGAAATAAAACATCCTAATTTTGGTTACAGCAATGTGCAGATTTTACTTCAAATAGGCAGAGAATTGAAATGATGCTTGTAAAGCACAGGGAAACCTTAGACTACATACCAGAATATGGGAGAGACTGAGGAAATTCTTTCAGATGTTGCAAGACCCCAAATTAAATTTAAAAAAACCCCAACATTCCCTAACTGCACTTGAAAGATATTTCCTCAAGACTTTCATTTGACCACGTATGATGTGGTCACTAGTGAAGCAAACTAATATTCCTACAAGACCAACTGTGCTGTTTTGAGAATAACCCAGGTCCTTTTGGTCATGGAAAGGGAAGGAAGATAAGAAACCATTGGAGAGTGTCCGAAACGGGGCAATGAGATGGTTCAGGGCCTGCAGGGGAAGGTGTGAGGACACTGAGGGCACTTGGAGCGTTCAGCTGGACAAGAGGAGACTGAGGGGACACCTCAGTGCAGGGACAACTCCCTGGGGAGGGGCAGAGGAGGGGCAGGCACTGATCTCTGCTCTGTGGGACCAGGGACAGCCCCAGGGAATGGCTGGAGCTGTGCCAGGGCAGGGGCAGGGGGGATCTCAGCAAAAGGCTCTTCCCCCAGAGGGTGGTGGGCACTGACCAGGCTCCCCAGAGCAGTGGGCACAGCCCCGAGGCTGCCAGAGCTGCAGGAGTGTTGGGATGATCCTCTGGGGCACAGGGATCTTGGGGATGGGTCTGGGCAGGGCTGGACTGGATGATCCTGGTGGGTCCCTTCTAGCTCAGAACATTCTGAGATTCTACAGAACACAAGAGGATTTATGTCCTGTGTGCTCACCTGTGTGACCACCACAGCCCCTCCACAGAACCTGCCACCCCAACAGCCGTACCCCACAAGAACAGCCCTTCTCATGCTTGCTGGCCATTTTCATTTCCCTCCTTTCTTGTCCAACTCTAATTTTCAAAGGTTTTGCCCAGGTTCCTGCAGTGGGCTCCATTGCTTTCCACAACCAGAGCCATCCTCCCTCAGAGGAGCCTCCTCCCTGTCTGCTCTGACCCTGCCCAAGCTGCTTGGTCCTGGGAGATGCTCACCTGAGGACATGAGTGTGTCCATGTCCCCCAGAGCAAACACACCCCTGACATCCAGGCTGCCTGCAAAGCACAGATTCCAAGGCCAGCTTCCACAGGCTTCCTCAGCAGAGCCCAAATCTCGGGCACACAGCTTGTCACAGCCTCAGTTTACAGAGTTTATAATTGTTCTGGGAGGTGCTTTACAGAGTAATCAAAATGATAACAATTGGAAAAAATTGCAGCGGGCTGTGTGGAAAGATTAAACAGCTTGGTCTTATTCTCAGTGGAAAGAGGAGACTTGGCAAACACTGAATTAACATTTTTAATATTATGAGGGGGAATTAATAAGGTGATAAATGGAGTGGGGGTGGGGGAATCAAGAAATAACCTCACCAACAGCAGATATTCTGCTGCTATCTGGAGGCTGAGGAGGGAAGGAGGGATTTGGGATGGGAAGGTTCATGCAGGCAAGGTGGTAACATGGGGTAGCAGTGCTGGAATTCATTTGTGTGGCCATACAAAGTTTGCACAACCAGGAACTCTGACCCGTTTGAGGGGACATTGTACAGGTGCCACTGTGCAGGCAGGGGCAGCCAGCTGGGATCCCCACCCCCACTCAAAAACACTCACAGGGGGTGAGGGAATGCTGTCAGCAACCTCACACCACCATGCACCCAAAGTGGTCCTTTCCCCTCTGAGTACAACACAGATGGTACCGGCTTTGTTTCTTTTCACTTGTAAGCAGAGTAATTTCCAGAGAGTGATGTCATCATGCTTAATTTAGATTTTATAACATCCTGGAAACCTTGACATGATGTGAATGATGGAACTTAAAGCAGTCTCCAAAGCTGTCTCCTAGTCCTTACACTAAATATAAGAAGTGGAGAAGAGGAAAAGGAGAAAGGGCAGCGCATCATTTACTTTCTTATCAGCTTTTTAATCATAAATTTACTTTTCAAAAAAAGAGAGGCTACAAAAATAGCGTTTCATCACAACTAAATATTTGGAGTTAACACATGCAGACCTGAGTAGAGTTTTCATGCCACCTCTAAACAATCAAACTTCCAGGAACTTGTATCCATACCTGGAAAAAGATCAGCATCTCCTCAGCACTGGGTCGTGTGGCATTAACACAACCCCCAGCTGAATGTGTAAGTCACAAAGCTCAGGTGTGGCTGGTGCAGAGGCTGGAGCCACTAGTGTAGTTTGCCTGCTGGAATACCCATCCAGGCTGCTGAAGGAGCTTTTGCTGCTCTCTCCAAGCTCCTAAAGGTCCTGTGCCTCCACCACTTGCAATAGTAAGCTCAGGAGAGGGAAACAGTGAAGGAAAACTGGAGCTACAGGAGTGTGTATACAACCCTTTGCATGATGTCAAAGTCTGAAAACACTGACTTCAGTAAAACCAAGTAACAGAAATTTCCATT
The DNA here is from genome assembly GCA_013399695.1 of Formicarius rufipectus. Lineage (NCBI taxonomy): Eukaryota > Metazoa > Chordata > Aves > Passeriformes > Formicariidae > Formicarius > Formicarius rufipectus. Next base: position 87,713 of record VXAU01005300.1, read on the forward strand.
TTAATTTTCCCTTCCCACATTAAGCTACAGCTGAACATGGAGTGTGTGTGCCCAAGGGCCAAATCCTGTTATCACTTACAGCTTTTGTATTGCTCTGAGGCAAAGCTGGCATGCAGGGAAGCCAGAGAGAGTGCTGTGCTCCCTTCAAGCCACCTACAAACATTCCATTCATACAACACAAACCACTGTAAACTGACAAATCCAGCTCCCCATGCACTGGTATTTTATTAACCTTTTAAAGTATTTAAATGTTTGCAAAATTTGTTGTCATTTTACCACACACTTCCTTTTCCACTTGAGCTTCGTAATGAAGAAGTGACAAGACGTGGGAAGAAAGGTTAAAGAGCTAAACAATCCCATTCTGAAGTACAATTAACACAGTATTTTACTTTCACAGGGCAGTTCTGGTTTAGTAAATATAATGATAGCTTTGCTGAGAGGTATAAATGAGGGAGCATTCATTTTCATTACTAACACACCTTGACAAAGGTTCCAAGATCAAAGACAGTCTGTCAGCGTAATTGTAAAATAATACTTTTCCTCCATTTTAATTACATGTACAAGGTTTTCTGTATTATTAATAACATTTCCCCACCATTAGAGTAAAACTTGATTAAAGGCATCGCTTTATTCATGAACACAGAGAAGAATTGTATTACACAAGAATGAGTTAGATGGTTGGATTGCAAACAGGCAACAGAAGTAAGAAAATGTGGTCGCTTCAAATTCTGCAACTCCAAGCAGTTGGAAGCAAGACTCAGTTCCCTCTTTGAGGCATTTTCATCCCCAAGAGGCAGTTGCTGTGAGTTTGGCTTGGAAGCTCTGCCACGCAAAGGAAAAGTTTTGTGCTCACCAAACCTCTGCTCTGAGAACACACCACTGTTCACAGACCACATTTCCATGAGAAGAAGGAGGAAATTCTATTGGGAAGGAATTGTTCCCTGGGAGGGTGGGCAGGTCCTGGCACAGGTTGGGCAGAGAAGCTGTGGCTGCCCCATCCCTGGGAGTGTCCAAGACCAGGCTGGACGGGGTTTGGAGTGACCTGGGCTGGTGGAAGGTCTGTCCCTGCCCATGGCAGGGGGTGGAACAAGATGGACTTCAAGGTGTCTTCCAACCAAAACCATTCTGTGATTCTATGAAGAAACTCTGTGATCCCAAGCCTGATCCAGAGCCCACGAAGCCCCTCTCTAATAGTCCCAGTGGATTCTGGAGAAGTCCCCATCTCCAGCTGCTTGATGGCATCCCCAGACACCCCATGGGTAGTTTTGCCCCACACAGTATTGCACTTGCTACCCAGAATAAAGACACCACAGCAGCACACTGATTACCAGGGGCTACACAACTCTGGCTGGGAAGTGGCACCCTGCAGGTGACACCTCACACTCCCCCACTGCTGTGATGTATCAGTACAACAAAATAAAGGACAACCAAAAAAAGTACTCATTGCTGCAAGAATTCTTCTGTTTGACACATCCTGCACTCCAAGAAAATGCCTTGCATTTGGAGGCTTGAGGAATTAAGTGATTTAATAGGTTTTCACATCCCTGTCTTCCATGACTTCCATTTGATAGCTTTGGTCCAGCCCCAAGGCTCACTGAGCCCTTTCTGCACATGATTAGCTCTCTGAATACATTTTGCATTGTTTGACTGCATTTAGAGGAATATTGTAGTACAAGACTAAAACCAAATTATTTACAATAGATAAACTTTTATGTTTGCATTAAAAAAAAAAAAAGGTAAACAAGAAGTCAATTTGCTTTGCATGTTAACAACTTGGATATTTTTCCAAAAGATGAACAAACTGCAGGCATTTCATAACCCCCAACAGTTGACCACAACAGCTCACCAATGATGGAGCTGTCATGTGTTTCAGAGCACACAGACAAGCAAGTTACAAACTTCCCTCACATTTAGGGTGGTGATTACACTGATTTTTCCCAAGTTGCCTTGCCCTGTGGTTGAAGGACCTGTCATGGTGCAGCTTCTCTGTCGAGTACCAGCATCACTCTTAGTTCATTAGCAGCAGAGCAGAGAGGATGCTCTCAGAGCACTTGTGTACAGTTTTCTCCCAAGCAGGGATACGGCCCACGAGTAACACCCCAAAACCCCAAAAGATTAACACCCTATGATTCCATGACTTCAGTTGTTACTACTGAGACACTACAGGCATTGAACCTGCACTGTTACACTGCACCTGAGACACTCAGGGTCCCACAGCAAAGCTCTTGGCAGGACCTAAAGGACCATTTTTTGCAGAGTGGAAATGGGAGCAGATGAATGTGCCTGAAGGGAAGGGTCAAAGAGAAATGCCAGCAGAACCTTCCCCTAAGGAGGTCTTGCTGTGCTGTCTGCAGCCCTGGGAGCTGCAGAAATGAACCCTCCTCTTGCATCTTCTCCAGAGAGCCAGTGGCCTTAATTCTCAGTTCTGTGTCTGCCTTCCCTCCTCTAGCAGCAGGGTGTGGAAAAGCTGTTCCCAGAGTCCTGAAGCCCCAGCCCAGCAGAGAAGGTGTGCAGTGCCAGGGCATGGCCAGCAGCAAGGCAGGGCTGCAGCTCCTCCCTCTCCTTCACAACATCTGCAGTCCCATCAGGGTCACACAAGCTTTGGCCTTCCCACACCTCTGAGAGCTCCAAGACCTGAGGTACATGTGGTTTGACAATGACATTCCCAGTACTGGATTTTATATTTAATAGAAGAGCACATGTCATTCCAGCAGTGCACTCAGCCTGATAAAATACAGCCCCTAAAGTGCAGACAAACCAGTTACACCGCTGGACACCCTCCCTGGATCCCAGTTTGCTGTGCAAGTCCCCTCTGATGTAACAAACCAAACTGCACTGTCACACATGTGCCTCCTATAAAAACTCCTAAAACTGAGACAAAAGAAGTCAGAGAATCCCAGAAAGGAAAATGTCCCTTCTCTGGGAGGTTAAGATGCCTCTTATGAGAGGAAAATTGGGTACCTGGCAATTTTAGAATGATTTAGGAACCTGGGATTGTATTTATTTCCCATCTACGTGAGGGAGGAAAATGGGCTCTTCAAAAACTGGTTTCCTGCTCACTGTCATCTTTTTAACTCCCTTTGTTATTCATTGAAATTTGTAAGCGAAATCCAGGAGTCACAAATGGAAAGAGATTTGACTGGCAGCTACAACTTCAATTTGTATGAGAAATCTCCCTGGAAAACAGCCTGATTTTCTCTTAGCCTCACCTCCCCGTAAGAAAACCATGACAGTTACCCTCTGTCCTCTTGTGTACCCATCCTCACTCTGGAAATTACAACTGAATTACAAAACAGATTGTCCGATACTCGTGAAAATAAAATTCACAGTCCACCCCACTCCAAGTAATTAATTTTCTTCCAACTGCATCCCAGAGTGATCAAATGAGATGAGCTCTTTCAAGAGAAGAAAATCCCACTAGAGTTCCTGAACATCAAATGTACCAAACACCAGCATTTCAACATTTGCACCCCCATGTTTGCTCCCCCATGTTTGCATATGTAAGCACCCATTTGCATGTAAGCATTATGTATTATTAATAGCTATTAATATTATTATTCAAAGGTAGCAGTCTGCCCACGCTGTGTGAGTTTTGTACAGATGCATGCAAAAGGGGCTCATGAAATGAAACAAAAGTAGGTTGCTTGTGATTAAGTTCATTAAGAGAAGAGGATCTATGACCATATTAAAAACAAAGCAAAGCACCACATTCCACCTCTCAGCACTCGCTGTTCACAAGGGCACCAGTGTGAAGCTTCTCAGCACAGCTCTTCTTTTGTCTGCCCAGCCCTGAGAACCCTTTTGCATATTTTCATATAGTTCATATTAAATATGGGAACTTTAGCCTCTCATGAGACTCAGCTCCACAGCTCTTTTCCCTAAATAATGGCCATCTGTTCTGAGTGACCTCCCCAAACAACTCGCTTTGTTAATGGCAACTTTGCTACAGTGAACTCACCAGTTGGGAGTTCCTCCAGCCAACTTTCCATGGGCCTCTATTGTTATGAAAACCTATTATCAAGCAATTAAATGACAGCAAGAATGTAATAAAGTACAACAATTTTACTTGTATCATTATCCTGGGTGCTGATGTTAATGAAAGGCTATCACACCCCTGGCTGTAATTCCTGGATAGTGTCATACAGGAAAGTAATTCCCACCAGCAGCTATTTTCAGTCAATAGTTTGAGCAATTACAAGCCTTGCTTAAGCCCTTCCCCAGAATTTCACCCCAAATTAAATGAAGGACAGCTCTGAGATTATCTCCAAGGCCTGCTGCTGGAGGCCAGGTCTAAAAGACATGAGGCTGAGCCTACTCAAAGTGTGGCCACTTTGGGTTATTCCCTGTCAGACAGGTGAGCCTCACACAGGGGCCTTCCCAATCACTTGTCCTCTGTGTAAATGAAATCATAACCAGCTTTCTGAATTCTCTACTCTGTATTTGTCTCAGTAGAAAATAACAAAGTTGAATAGCCCTTAGAGTCATTTCAGTATCCCTTTGGCAGGTTGAATTTCTGGCATGACACCTCTCCTTTTCTCATTTCTAGAACAAAACATAAACTTAAATTAACCTCTTTGAGCAACAAGATGCGGATAATTGCCACAAATACCACAAGGCATCTAGAACATTTCATCTGTTTAAATTGTCCTGAGTTTGAAATTTTGTATTTCAGATACAAAGCAGAGCAGTAGGTCTGAAACAAGTTCTTTTTTCCCCCACTGTGAAAGCAATCTTAAAATTTATGTTGACATGAAGTAGTACTTCCCCTATGGCCAAGAGGATCCAAGAACAGCCACACTGCTTGGCTTGGATTCAGCTAATATGCATTTACAGTCCTCCTGACCTGACAGAAGGCAGTATATTTCCCAGTCTGTATGTGCAGTTGGGCTAAAGTGTTGTTTTTCACTGGGACTCATAACCTCCACTCTTTGGAATATTTATTTTCTTCCTAAGATGCCATTGGGAAACTTTATGCAACTTACTATATCACTCCTACATCAATACTACAAACAGGTTTCTTCCAAATATCTGGCCAAAACAACTGCATGGAAAAGCTCCCCAGTATAAATTACTGGATGAGAGAGACAAAAATGAATGAACTCTTTGTTTATAAGCAATTTTAGATTGTTTTATAATTCAGGTCGTCCTGACATTAATTTTATAAGAAGTGTTTGACTCAATCTAATTACATGGACAACAGGTCCCAGGAAGGGCACTTCAGAGAGACACATTTCCAAAACAAATAAGAAACACAGAATTCTGCTGTATCACCTCCTAGAGGAAATGAAATTTATTTTGTTACAATTCCTGAGAGAAACCACAGCAGCTGCCAAGGACAGACAGACTTGGTCCTCCCTCCAAACCCCCTCCCCTTTGCCATGCAGGGGCTGCAGCACAATCTCTTTTCTTTCCTCTGAGTCCATAATCCAAGCCAGAAATAGGAAGAACTAATATGATACCTACTCCTGCTCACTATCTTTCACATGAAATGATCTTAAACTAAAATTATACAACAGAAACATTAACATTAAAAATTGGAATAAAGCACAAGGGAACCTTATAATATGTAGGTATATTCCCTGTATATTTCTGTGCACCAGGCAAAAGAAACAGGAAAATAATATATTAATACAATAACACAAATAGGATTGTTTCTTGGAAGAACACTGATAATAAAGCAGCAGAGAAGAGTTTTGTTCTGTGAAACGAGTCATGCTAGCATGAGGAAGACCTGAACATCACTCACACTGCTGAGAGAGAAAACCTGTATTTCCCAGCTCCCTTATGAATGTTGATTTCATCTCTCCCAGCTCTCTGTTGTCAGGCAAAAGAAATAGGGTGCAGACTTGTACAACAGCCAAGCAACTGACATTTGCTTTTGGTAGTCCCTCCAAAGTTGTGCACCTTCAATATTTTTGACTAATATCCTCTCTGTTCCTCACCAGAGCATTTGTTTGGATCTCTCTTTGAGTCCTGGCTTATTGAAAATATGTCTCTAGAATGATTGTGTCCTTCACACCCCCCGTGTAATACGATGTGACTCTCCTGTTGACACCAGGGATATTTCCAAACACCCAGGAGAGCAACGGCTGAGTATTTCCCTGAAGTTGCCAAGAGAGAACTCTGCCCTTGCGAGTTCTCCCAAAGGCTTTGCCTGCAGCATCGCAATGGACGAGCCAAATGGTGCAGTGAAGGATGTTCCTGGAGCTGCACAAAGAGGTTCCCCCTCTGTGTCATGGGTGAGTCAGAGCAAGAACATGCTATAGTAGACCTGGATATTGGGGTTTATGCAAAAAAACCCAAGGAGATCAGAGCCTTTACCCTCATCCTCTCAGTGCTGTCTTTGCTCACCAGGTCTCAACTTCCCTGTCTGGTCTGGTAGGGAGGTCAGGCAGACAGTTGTCCTGCTCCAGCTGTGCAGCTGCACAGAGTTATCCCCCAGGTCCTCCTGGACAAGGTCCCTGGCCATCCCCAGCATTCATCCCCCTACTCATATTCCATATCCAGGATCTTTCCTCCAGGCAGGATTATCATTATCCTTTCTGATCCCTCTTCTTTCTGAGACCACGTCTCACTTTGGAAGCCCCTCTTTTGCCACCCCAGCTCTGCTCTCCAGGACCCCAAGGGCTCAGTTTTCCCTCTGCAGTCTGTGTACGTGACTCCCAGTCAGTGGCTCTGCTTTATGTCTCCTTAGGAAGCAGAGGACTGGGGATGTGACACTTGTCTAATTCAGGCACTATCAGACTTTACAGCCATCCCATTCCAGACTTTGCCTGAGTTCAGAAGTTCAGTTTTGGACATTCACTCAGAGTTACAGGCCACCTGCGAGTGTTCACCACCCACAACACTTTGGGAGGATTTTATTAAAACATATGATGAATAGTCAGCACAAATTCCTGATTAGACCTTAATTACAGGATTCTAGACAAAGCACAGGCACAGATACTGTACTCTTGATTAAACCTGCAGGAGAAACAGCACAGCGTGTTGAGGGCTCTCCTCAGCACATGTGTGCTCATATGGACATGCAAGCACACGTGTGTGTGCACACACAGAGCTGCCCCAAGCCATTTGGATTTCAGGGCACTGCACCCCTTGATCGGAGCTGCACTAGGGGTAAAGGGCAACATCTGGATTCTATTTCCACTGGAAAAGACAGCCCCTGCTGTGGGGTGGTGGTGGCAGGGGAGAGCAGCACAAGCAAATACAGAAACTCGGTGATTATAAAGGTGGAGATGTGTGCTGAGAACATACAAATAAGAGGATTAGTTACTGCTCACACTTGCACCGGCAGAAAACCCGAATGGCCCCGGGGAACTCAGTGTATCTGAACCTACATAAATAATGAGCTGGGAAATCAAGCCTTGAATAGCAAATAATACACTTCATGATAGTGCTCATTTCATAACCCTGCTGCATTACCTGCCTTCTGCATCAGCTTGCCTGGGAGTGAGGGGGTGAGATGAGTACACGGCTGATAATCATCTAATCAGTGGTTACATAAAAACATATACTGCACCAAAATTAGGCTCTGAAAGGAACAGGGGAAAGCTTGTAAATAGGCGAGAAATAAATTCTTTTTGTGTGTATATATACAATTCTAATGAATGTTTTAAAATAACATTTGAGACATGTAGTCCCTTGCTTCACCTCTAAAGGCAGAGAGGAGGCCCAGGTAGTTTCCCCTCTCCCCTGCTGAGTGCTGGTGAGCCGAGCTGATTGCCTGCACACACCATTTGACATCCTGAAAACAGAATGAGTGCTCCACTGGCAGCCAGGGGAGATAGAAACTTTCTCAACATTTGTCACATTCCCTGATTGGTTCTCACTGAGCTGTTTGGCATGGAAATGTGAGGAGAGATGGAGCTCTGGGAAACAGAGTGCAGGGAGATGCGCCTGCGACGCAGCGTCATCGCTCTGCAAGCGCAGTTAGGAAAGTGAGGCAGGAAAATGCATCACCCTGACACATCTGATAGTGCCTTCTGTGCAAATACAGAGGAAGTTAATTATTAAGTCCCAATTAGGAAGTGCTATTGCTTTGCTGAAATCCATCTATTTCCAGAAAAGCATACAAGCATACACAGCTCCAGAGCAGGGGCAGCCTCAGCACGCTCCTTGAGTTCGGAATCAACCAGAGCACTCTGCCAGACAGGGATAAATACAAAGAGCTGCTGAACCTTCAGCTGTCCAAAAGTGCTTATCATAAACATGCTAAGCACATAGGCAGGTAGCTATTTGGACCAGAATTTTCTATCAAAAAACTATTATGAAACACGTAAAATCTAAAGTAGCAAAGAATTCAAATGAAAAGAAAATTGAATTACCCTAGGAAGCTCAAAAGAAGGCCATGCTTGATTGGACTCAGATTTGATTGAGATTCACCCTCATTCATTAGATGGTTTGAAAATGTTCAGACACACAAAAATTAACTGTCTAGTTGCAGAGCAGGGCTCATAGGAGCCATTTCTCACTGGCTGGATTTCCTATACAACTTCTCCCAAACCTACCAACTGAACTCATAGTTTCACAGGCACTCAAAACTCACAGATTAGAAAACCACATTTATTTTAAAATATAAGGACATCTTGTGATGTCTGCCCCAGCCAGCTGACATAAAACCTCCAGTATCTCAAGTGGACAGACGTGTCTCCAACTCTACAGCACTCATAAGGCTGACACACATTTAATTATGTTGAACTAATATGTATGCAACTATTTAATTAAATAGATTATCCATTTGTGCAAAATTAGTATAAAACCATACAGTTTATATTGCATGATTTCAGCAGGGCTAGCATTTATGCTTAAATTAAGTCCTGCATTTTGTGTCTTGTAACTCATGTGAAGTAGACAAGAATTATGATCTCTGTGCTCTTCATAAATGGGAAACTAGGCAAAAAAACAAGCAACTTGTTCAAGAACACCTGAAAGGTTGGAAATGATGCTGTTGTGAATGATGAATAGGACAGTGGCTGAATAGCCCCTTATTTAAAGTCTGTAGATATGTATACTGAAAAGAATTAAAACTAGGCTCTTTACTTTTAAAATGGTTGTTGGTATTTTTCAGCATTTAGTGCTTCCTTTCTATTGCCCTCCACCAGCAGCAAAGTTCACACACATGAAAGCAATATTTAACTTTAAAATGCTTAAAGGTTATTCTGATGTCAGTGATGTTGAACTAAACTTAGAGCAAGTTCAAGGCTAAGTTTTATCATGTAACCTCCACATGTCCATCATGCTCAGGTTCATGGTGTTACCTTTCAGGGAGACGGCACCTCCACTGTGTTCAATCAGCCCTAAAGAACATCAGCAACTTGTCCACCCCAGGGACAGCCCTACTGCCACTATTCCCATGTTCAACACAGTGTAAATCTGCCCTTAAAGTTCAAATTCCTTTGTTTGTACCTAGGTGTTTCCTTAGCACATCCATTATGTTTAAAGTATATATCCATGCAAATCACTGCAGTCGTATTTGGGCAGGCTCAGCTTATAGGACTCTTCAGGTACTGAAAAGATTAAATACATATGCAGCAAAAAAATTGGAATTAAAATTGAAGGCAAGAAAACTCCAGGCAACTCCTGTTGTCCAGCATGAGGTAGAGAGAGAGACTCAAAGAAGAACTTGCAGCTTCTTTTAGAGCACAAACAAGGGGCACTCCTGAAGAGCAGGAAGCAGGGTCACAGCAGCTATATCACAGCTATAAATAATTCTGATTTTAAGACTACTGTTAAATGAAAACAGAAAATACAACTGACAGCACCTATGCTTCTTGTCTTTCTCTATCTTCTTTTACAATTGACCTTGGGAATATTTAATATTAGCCTAAGGGTGGAAAGAAATGTTCTTCTTCACTACAATCATTTAATAATAGCTTGTCCTCCTTCTGCTTAATGTGCAAGTAGACACTGCTTTTGTAATACCTTCAGAAGGTGCTTTGTTGGTGCTGGGAGCTGGTGCCTCAAGCTCAGGGATTGCTCCTGCCCAGCTGTGCCACCGGGCTGGGCAGCAGAGACTGCCCTACAACCCCGGGCAGTACCACGGCACGGTGCGATACCCCCGAGCAACTCATCTGTCACTCAGCAGCGCTGCTTAGGGGGCTGCTCCTGGGGTGGGAATTCCTCTTGGGGTGGGGACTGCTCCTGGGGTGGGGGCTCCTCTTAGGATGGAGGTTCCTCCTGGGGTGGGAATTCCTCCTGGGGTGGGGACTGCTCCTGGGATAGTGGCTCCTCCTGGGGTGGGGGTTCCTCCTGGGGTGGAGGCTCCTGCCCCTCCACTGGAGCGGACAGCCAACCAAACATACCATTAAATCAAACTGCAAAGTGCATTTTGATTCAACAGGCTTTTCGCCAAGAAAAAAAAAATGCCTGCAAGCAGTTTGGAGTTGGGGTGAAAGCAGCTTGTTAAACTGCATTTCGGCCCCGTTTCTGAGATGCTCTCCCGGCAGCGTCAGGGTTGGCCGAGGGATGCCGGGAGGGAGGCAGGGCTGTGCCCAGCCCTGGAGCCGCACTGCCCTCTCCCGAGCTGCGGCAGCCACAGGGACAACCGCTCTGCATCCCTCCTGCATCCCTCCTGCATCCCGAGCATCCCGAGCATCCCGAGCATCCCCGCGCAGCCAGAGCGCTGTTGGCGCAGCGCTGCCCACGCCGGTCCCGCTGCCCGCACACCCAGCCCGGCATCCTTCCACAGGGATGGGACTCGGGCCGCCACGCTGTCTTCGGTCACCTGCTTTTAAACTTAATCAGAGCAACTGGAAATGAGCAACCTGCAGGAAAACGCCCTCTTGTGCAGCTGACAGAGGAGGGTGCGTGAAGGGAACGGGAGGCTCCACTCTCTAACCCCCACCACCATGGCCGAACTTCGTGGATGAAAATTTGGGAGGGTTTTACCCACACTCGCTGCAAGCACTGATGGCTGAACAGGCCAATGTGGGACAGGCAAGTCCAGCTGCCAAAGGCACAGCAGAAAGTCTCCGTAGGTGGCACTGTCACAGCACGGTTCTTTCTGCCGTGTATTTTCTCCTCCAGACTGATTCTGCGTGAGGTTTCAAAGGAGGCAGCAGCGTTATAGATTGTGTGTCTCCATGTCTCCCGATTGGAGGCCAGAGTGGACCACTGATGGTGGTCAATATGGCCAAGGCTGAGGTGTTGATTTAGGCAGTCCTTGTATCTCTTCTTCAGGACTCCTCTCATGTGGCAGCCGGTGGCGAGTCTGAATCTCGGGTCATCTACCACCACCACCTGCAACTCCTCCAATGCTTCCACCAGCGCTGCCTCCGTACAATCCTAAACATCCCCTGGTCTGACTGTGTGACTGATGTGTCTGTCCTGGGACAGGCAGAGGTCACCAGTGTCAAGGCCGTGCTGCTGAGAACGCAGCTGTGCTGGGCAGGGCACGTCTCCAGGGTGGAGGATCAGCCCTCCCTAAGGTTGTGCTCTACGGTGAACTCGCCACCAGCTGCCCCCACCACGCGGCACAGGAACAGCCACGCAAGCGCAGGGCAGCGCTGAAGAGGCGCTCTGAGAGCAACGCAAAGCTGTGTCGGAATTCCAGAAGGGAAAACCGCGTGTGCATTCCCATCTCTAATTACTGGGATCTCTGGAACAGTCATAATAAGCACACAGCCCAGCTGCCAGGCAGAAGGCCACTTGTGACTGGAACTAATGCAACCACACTCATCATCCCACCACGCGAGCTGCTTCATGGAAGGAGTCTGGATCCAAATCGGATATAGTAAACTTCCCTTAAAAGCCATTTAGTAGGCTAAATATAGGCTTCGTTTTCAATAAAGTCAGCTAAATACTGTGCTTATCTTCATTTTGTCTATCATAAAATAGTCTCTTGAAATAATTTTTTTCTTCATTTTGCCCATTCACACATTTTCCCAGCTTGAGTTCTTACTTTCAGCTCCAGCCCTGCTTTACAGACTTACTCCTATTTAAACGGTTACAAGTTCTTTCCCATCTTTCTTCCAGGGGTTCATGAGGACACATGTGCCCCATGCAGGTTCAGTTTTGGAGGGCAGTGAGTTTAAGGGATGTTTAAAAACACAGTTTCGTGTCTTTCTCTTCATTCTTAGCACTGTGTTTCCCCTTTGCTGATACATCACAACTGAGTGATACACACTATAGCTTTGTGTTGTCAGAAATCGTGAGTAATGGAGAACAAGATGACAGTAAACCAACTTTTGGCCAACAAGTCTCTGCTGCAGCTCTAACAGAGAAGTTCAAGAGCTTTTGAATCACAGAATTATTTATCTTGGAAAAGCCCTCCCAGCCCATGGAGCCCACCCCATGCCCAAAGCCCACTTTGTCCCCCAGCCCAGAGCTCTGAGTGCCACAGTCAGTCCTGCCTTGGACACCTCCAGGGCTGGGCACTCAAAACCTCCCTTGCCATGTAGAATTAAAAGGATTCCTGCATCTTTATATCTCATGCTAGCAGACCACAACTGCTTATAGTAATTTAATACTTGCCATTACCAAAGTAATATCCAAATATTTTAACCTTTGTGCCCACAGTAGCTCCTTTCCTGCAGGCACCTTTTCTCTGTGATGCTTTGCTCTCGTCCATTTATTAACTTCAGCTCTTTCCTGATCTTTTAAACTGAACTTAAATGAGCACTGCTGTTCAGTTCAGCAACAGCAAGATCTCCAACTACCCATGCACCTTTTCATGCCAAAACATCTGTGTTTGTGCACCAGCAACAATGATTAATGTCAACAGGGCTCTGGGAATTGTGTTTGTTAATTAACTACTGCTGTAGAGCTTGCAGGCAGAGTACAAAACATGACGTTCCTACCGGGTGTACACAAATACTTATTATTATTTTCCTTATGCAAAAAATCCCAATGGAAGACTTATTGTTTGGGTTTGTTTCGTTTAACCGATGAAGCAGTTACACTTTCTGGTAGGTATTTCGGGGTAGGGTCTCCTTGCCTGAGCTCAGCCAGGCAGAGCACTGCAGTGAGTGAACAGGAAGGGAGACTGGGCTGCTGCATTTTCCAGCCCTCTGAGCTGGGTCACCCCTGGAGAAAGGCCATGTCTGCTCTAAAATGAAGTGTGAGAAATTTCTGAAGGGGATTAAATGATATAGCTTCTGTGATAGCAAGAGCCTGAACTCAATGACCCAGAAAGCCCTTTCCCCATCCTCTGTGGTTAAAATGCTTCTTCCCAGACATGTTATTAGCAGCTGTGAGAGAACAGTCTGGAGCAACCTGTGTAGCAGGTGATGCTGACAGGAGACATGCAGCACCCTTTTGGGGATCCCTCAAAGCAGCTGCTCCTCACAGAGCTCCCCACAGCCATTTGGGACATCCAACTCACAGGAGAGCAGGAGCAGCTCCATGGAACTACAGACTGTAGCCTGAAATCTTGTGGCTGAGGTCTGCACACCAAACAGTTTCAGAGAAATATTCCCTGCCTAGGAACTGATCCATAACAACGACCTCTCCCTGTGCTCACTGCAGAGCCCTGTTTGCTATCCTGGATCCTGGGATGCTGCTGTAATTGACTCCATCCATTACCTTAAAATGTTCTCCAGTTTATCCTGCCTTTATCACATCTAGCCATTGTAAAAATCTCTTCTGTTTTACATCTTCCCTGTGCTTTCAGCAATGCTATTACTCCTATAATAAGCTTAATGAGGACACTGAGTGGAAGAGTCTTCACATAAATCATCTCAACCCAAAAATGCTCCAGAGATGCATACAGCAATGTCACACTGCCCTCTGTTGAAATCTGAGGCACTAAAGTAATTTTTGAACTTCTTATTCCTGAGGACTAAAGGTTAAGTATTTAATATTTTTTTAACTGCAACAGCTCTTTCCAGCCATTAGGGAAGATGATTATTTTTTCTGCCGATCACAATGTACATGTTGAATAAGTTTAATTAGCTGTCAGGGAGAGAAATCCTTACATTTCTACACTCCGGGGGGTAGCAGGAAGAGGCTGCAAATTCTGAACCTGAACGTTCCTTTCAAACCCAAAGACTTGCCCCAGTACTAATCATAATAGTCTGAGCCTTTTTAGCAACTGGCTCATCAAACCCATCCACAAGACAGGCCTTGGCAAACTCCCTCGAGTGGCACAGCAGCCACAGCCTCTGGCAGCCATGGCAAACAGTCCCTCCTTCACAAACATTGCTACAGGTGCTGCTTCTCAACCTCAGCAAAATGGCTTGGTCTGAATGACACCCTGGGGGGATGTGCTGGGTGGTCTGCAGGCATCACTGCCATTTACCCTCTGCTGGAAAGGACTCACCTGCTGCACACTCATCCTGCCTCTGCAACCTATTGAAAACATAAAATATAAGCCATTCTTCTATACTTATGAGATTGAGCCCCATATGTTTTTAAAGTCCCAAGTGGCATTCCATGATTACACCCCAAAGTTGTTGAGACACACAGGCCCATACTTTAATTAGCCCCTTTTTGCTCTGAACACATTAAGCCAGACATGAGACAGGAACCATGTTCAGCGGAGGTGTCATACCCTGCATTCACCAAGTCTGTTCTCAGGTACAGGGGAGAAATTGGATTTTCTGAGAAACAAGTCTGTAGTTTAACCCTATTCAGCTCAAAATCACCCTTAGGGGGGTGGAATTTGGGTTGAACATCTTCTGAAATGATTGCCAGCTGCCTTTCCCCATCAGGAGCAGGGGCAGAGAGCTGAGCTGCCCAGCACAGCCTCTCCTGCACTGGCTGTTTGTCCTTGCGTGGCCAGGAAAAACCTCAGCAAGTGCTGCGTGGTATAAAGGGAGCAAGAACAGCTTTGCACTCCCATTTAGGTCAGGAAGGATCCAAAGGACTGGCCTCTATAATTCAATCATCTGCTTTGCCTGTGCCCTTCCAGAGACAACCCACAGAGCTGACAGTGTGGAGCCTGAGGACTCACAAGCAAAGCTCCTTTATCCTGATTGTTTGAATACATATTTTTATTGTATGTGTGACATTCACAAAGGCAAAGGCAAAAAAGGCTCTTCAAAATGTATTTCTAGTACAGATAACGTTTTTAACCACAATGACAGCTACAATACCAAATCCAACTTATCAGCTTTCTTCTCTGATCTAAAGAGTAATTCATCAGCTATACCATCCTATTAAATAAGAATATGCTGTAAAGGCTCATCTTTGAAAATGAGAGTCAAAAGCATTTTTAAGAACCTCATGAAGCTTGTTTCCTTATCGATCATTTGCTGCAGACATGAGAGCATCAGCGTTTCTTTATTTAAATTAAAGAATAGGGAGTTTTGGTGACTCTAAAGATTTTTTTATTTCAATGCAAAAAATTTGTATCCTGTGTAGCATGGCCCAAGAGGATTGGACATGCGGCTGAGAGCCACGTAAGTCTGAACTGGGCAAACTATTAGATATGTTAAATCAATCAATCAGTTATTTTAACTTCACACTGCTAAAGTAAGAACACAAAGCCAGCTCTATTTACAAAACTCCTCTAGGCCTGTAAATTATCATCATTTTGGCACCCCTGGCAAGCTGGGACAGGTATTTGAGGCCATGTGGGGATTACAGGAGGATGGAGTCCGAGCATACTCTAAGCAGCATTAGCTTTAATCACACATGGACTTCTCCCTGCAACAAAGTGCTCATAAACAGCACATTGGAGCTCCTCCCCTGCCGTCAGGAACACACCTCCAACGGTGATTTGCGGACCAATTACTGGTGTCACACAAGAACAAACCTTCTTTCAGAACTGAGGTAGAAATAAAACTTCCCTGACATGTATACAACTTTTTATTACCAGGACAATGCATAACAGAGAGCAAAAAATACATATTCTGAAGGCTAAACATTTAGACACAAATAAAACACAACTAAAACCTGCAGGTAACAGCATCAGTCAGATGGAGATCACAAACAGCCCTCCCCAACAGCTGCCAAATGTAGAGCTAAAGAAGGAAGGATACCTCATTTCCTGCTTGGAGTCCAGTTCCATTAAAGTTAAAAAAAAGCAAAAAAATCCCACACTGAATAATGTATTGAAACTCATGGCCAAGCAGGAGAAAGGGCATTTTCAAAGCCTTAGCTGAATAACACTTCACCTGCTGCTAAATCTGCTTTAGTAACAGTTTTACAACACTCTTTGGGTTTACTTTTTAATACCAACCCTTAAATATTAAACTTGAGTTCAGTCTTTAAGTCTTGAGATCATTCCAACCAGAGTGACATTCCAGAGGGAGTAGAGATAAATGATTTGGAACACTGAAGGCAGGAGGATGCCGTTGGTTGCAGCCAGACAGTTCTACGTGGTGCTGGAGTAGTTATTCCACAAAGGACAGAAGGATGCCCTTTTTGCTAACAGTTCAATCCCCAGTAGGTGTATGCCATGCTAAATGCAGGCAAAGCCTAAAAAAAAAAGGCCACATACCTACTTGTGCTTGTCATACCTAGGCAGTGCTAAAACTCATGTAGGCTTATATCTGCAATATATATTAATGGTCTTTGGTTTTTACACCACAAAATACCTCCAGTTTGTCTGTTCTCTTCTTTTTTTTTTTTACTTCTACAATCACAGCTTTCTCAGATTCTTTAAATTTTGATTATCCAGTACAGCAGTATTGCTGTACTAGCCCAGAAAAGCAACATATATTCAATGAATTCATTTTCCTTGGCATAAAATCACTATGCCAAATGTAATTTGATCCCCATGTTCAGCTTTTGCCACAAAAGGCTGGACCAGGTGGTCCCTGAGGTCCCTTCCAAGTCACTCTCCTGTGGTTCCACCATACTTCAAACAAGTCGTACCACTCTCTCCTCCTCTCTCTGTGCAGTTTTTCAAAAGTTCTCTCTAACAGCTCTTCCATGAACAGCTCACACTTCCTGTAGTTTATGCCTGTCTTTGAAGATGGAGAGGAGAAGTTGATACCTCTTCAAGCAGCTTTAACTTCCATCCTCTCAGCAGTGCACAGTCTCAGTAGCCCTGGGATGTAGCAGCTGGGTGAACTAACCTTTCACAGGAACTTACATTACATTGCCTTTCATTCTGATCATCTCTGATATCTTTCATTTTGTTATCTTTTCGCTTTCACTGTTTTATTTTTCCTTCATGCCCCAGCAGTTGCAACCAGAATATTAAAAATAAATAAATAAACAAACAGCAATAGGTATTTTTCCGTTTAGGTTCAAATGACTTTGCCTCTTAATTAAAAGTAAAGCACAAAGTTCTACTGCACTTTTTGGGGGCACCATCCAGTTAGTATCAAACAGAACCAAGTAAGGCCACAAATGTACTATGACACTCCTATTTCTGGGAGGAACTTGCTTGTCTGTGTGCACTGAAAGCAACAGGGGCAGCTCACGCTGGTGGCCACTGAAGACAGAGCCCAAAGCTGCCCCTGGAACAGCCACACCCAAGTGGTCCTGGCAGGCTCAGCCCCAGTTTACACCCCAGAGATTTATCACAGGCACCCACAAAAAGCAGCAGCACGTTTGGCTGTCTGAGGCAGGGCAAGCAAAGGTGTCCTGCTTTGTTCGTGCTTCCCAAGCTGTGAATACTGATGAGGCAGGTTTAATGTCAGTACAGTTTCAAGTAAACCCAAAGAGCACATCAGACAATCTGAGAAGGCACACATTAAATGAAGAGATACTGAGACCTCGAGAGAAATAAGCTGTGGAATTAATTTATAATGCTATTGTGTTTTTCTGAATAGTATGGCCTGTTATATATAAGGCACCTATTTAAGTATTTTCCCTTTTCTCCAACCTCCAGAAAATAAAGTCTGAAAAGCATTCTTCTCCTCAAAAGCTCTCTTTGGTGTTTTATATTACACATGAAGTCTGAAGTTCTTCTACAATTATTCAGATAATTTATCTACCAAAAGTGTAAAATGAATAATTTCCCACCTATGAAAATTGCTGTGAAAATATTCCACTTCAATACGTGCTGTTATTTCCTTACCTACAAAAAAAAAAAAAAAAAAAAGGCAGCTGAAACCATTATCTACCTGTTACAAAGAAATTTCAACTTCCTAAAAGCTGAGATAAGTAAAACTGCCGTTCTCAAAGGTCTACTTTAAAGCAAGTAAGGTACATTTTATATTTAAAGGTGAAGTTTCTTCTTTCACCCTAAGGACTTTACATTCTCATCTTGATGTATTAATTAAAGAACATTTATGGTGAATTTTTAATTATCTCCCTAATAAATGGTATCACAAGGAATAAAATGGTCTCTTCACAAGTCTCTCTAGACTCCCTCGTGTCTTGGAAACAGCACTAATTCCACGGCAAACTAAGAATGCAAATTGCTGGCAGGGCTGTGAATGCTGATGGGCAGGGACCAGATGGTTGTCTTGCACTCTCTTCAAGAAGGAGCTCTGCAAAACGCTGCAGCCACAGCTGCCTGCACAAACCAAGGGAAGATTCTCATGGATTTCACAGAATCCCAGAAGATGTTGAGTTCGAAGGACCCACCAGGGTCATCCAGTCCAACCCCTGGTCTTTTCCAGGACCATCCCCAGGATTCACCCCTGTGCCCCAGAGCATCATCCCAACACTCCTGCAGCTCTGCCAGCCTTGGGGGTGTGCCCACTGCCCTGGGGAGCCTGGTCAGTGCCCACCACCCTCTGGGGGAAGAGCCTTTTGCTGAGATTCCCCCCTGCCCCTGCCCTGACACAGCTCCAGCCATTCCCTGGGGCTGTCCCTGGTCCCACAGAGCAGAGATCAGTGCCTGCCCCTCCTCTGCCCCTCCCCAGGGAGTTCTCCCTGCACTGAGGTGTCCCCTCAGTGTCCTCTTGTCCAGCTGAACACCCCAAGTGCCCTCAGTGTCCTCACACCTTCCCCTGCAGGCCCTTCCCCATCCCCGTGTCCCTCCTTTGGACACTTTCTAATGCCTTCGTGTCTTTTTTATATTGTGGTGCCCCAAACTGCCCCCAGGACTCAAGATGAGGCTGCTCAGCAGAGACCAGAGCAGGACAATCACCTCCTTTGACCGGCGGGCAATGCTGTGCTAAATGTACTCCAGAACACGTTTGGTCTTTTTAAAATGCATTTATTTTCTTCCACTGAAAATCATAGGGAAGGGAGGAGGGCTTTTCTTGTGAAGCTACTTCCTGTAATCTCTTCCCTGAGTCAGTTTATGCTCCCCTGTTCTCCCAGGCAGAGGGAAGGGACAAGCCATTCGAGGTATTTCCCCTCCTCAGCACTGTCAGCATTTCTTTCGAGTGCAAAGGAATGGGAAATGGGACAGTCACTGTTCAAATGGCAAACAGTGCTGCCTTTTTATCCATACTCATGTACACACATGCACAAAAGAAATATATAGCACGGCCTCTAATCTCATGGAAAGATTTGATTTTTGGGTTGCTTTCCAGGAGCTTCTTTACAGACAAAGTGTACAGAGCCATATTTATCAAAGAGTAAACCTCAAGTATGAAAAGCCACAGAGAATTACAGTGTCCCCCTTTAAGAAGGGGCTAATAAACACCTCTGGGGGACATGGCTGTTGCCTGCTTTGTTTTTTATCCCCCACCCACCCCTCCTGCCCCTGCCCCTGCAGAACGCCACCGATCAAATCAAGCCAGCACTTCAAGACAGCTGGCAGTGTATTAAGTGAGCAAGGTAAGTATGACTAATTCCCTCATAGATCCATATTTTTGTAAATGCTGGAAGTCAATTGGCACCACGCAGGTAAAATCCTGTTTGCTGTTTTCAAACCAGACTGCACCCCATTGCCTCTGTGCCTCTGGCCCATTGCCAGTCACTTTAAATACCAAATAAAATAGCAGCATACATTACTGCTCTACAGAGCACCTCATCGATTAACAGGGAACTTGTGACTATTTCTTTTAACCACAGTCTAGCTGTTCTAATCAATTTTCTCCATCTTTAGTTACAAAGGCTCCTTCAGCTGTGCAGAACAGCAATCAGGAGTAGCATTTGTTTAAACACACACGCAAGACCTTAAACTATCATACCAGAGCATCACACGGAAGAGCATCAGTGGATTGCAAGACCAAGACCCCGTCATTAAATGACAATTGCACTTTCAGTTATTTGAAATGGAGCTTCCTGTGTTTGGTGTGCAGTGTTTAAAGGTCTAACAAGCTGTGGATAATTAGGAAGAACTGGTATCTCCTCACTTGTACTGAGAGGCCTCTTGTACATAAGTTGACCAAATTCATGAGCAGGTATGTAAAAAACACTTTCAGTATATTTAATGATTAACATCCCTGTGTCATTTTCCTGTTCAGCTAAAAATAGTTATTATTTATGCTTTAGCAATATGTTTTCCAAACTGTTGTCACTTAGCTTCAAAGATTTCAGGAGTTCTGCAACGTTTTCCACTTACCAGTTCAGAAGCTACTACTCATTTCTGCTAACCAGAAAAAAGTCAATAGGAACTGTATACATTATGTACAGTCATTACATGCTGCCATGATTCCCTTGCAGAACAATTATGCTACATCTCCAACATGTTGATTTCCTAATAAAGCATATTAATTTGTCCCTGACAGTTATTGCCTTGAACCACCACAAATTAAGGATGAATAAAGTATTTTAGTTTTAACATTTTCATTTATATGCTCATCTGTTGAAGTACAGGCATTATTTTCATGCAAGTTATGATGTGCATGAATCAGATTCACTTGCTTGTAAAGTCTTAGTAGCTTGTAATTAAATAGCTTATTTTATATTCAGTGCAGGGCAGAGATTTACTGTGTGTGCACTGTCCTGGCGCATATGCAACTTCCCTTGCAGACCTGCACAGCATAGGCACTACAAACCTCTATTTTTAACTTAATTTTCCAAGTCATGCCTGATTAGCATTACCCTATAGAAGGAGAGCAGACACAAACTCAGGAGATGACTGACCTAGTTCTGCTGAGGCCATCCAGTTCTGAGCACCCCTAACTCACACACACACACACACACACACCCCCCAGGAGGTCACAGGTTTGGGTCTTGGCTGGCCCCAGTGAGGGGGACTGGTCATGGGGACTGTGTGCCAAAGGCTCCAGGAACCAGACTCGGTGCAGGGTGCCCACTGGCTGAGTGTAAACACTGTAGTTAAACATTTATCACGGCCTTAAAATGCAAACCTGCCCCATGGCAGGGAAGCAGAGCAGAGCCCACCAGCGAGGGCAGTGAGCAGCCAGAATTCCCTTCAGCTCCGAGATGTGCTTTGTGCCCCCTCAGAGATGGGGACACCCTGTGAGCTGCACACTGGGCACAGCTCCTGCTCACAGTGACTCAGTGTCAGAGCATGGCTCCCCATGTTCACATTCCTACATCCCTGGTGTCACATGGCCAGCTGGAGCAGGAGCAGCATTGCAGCAGGTAGTGGAGGGAGGTAACACGTGCACTCTGCCAACTCCAGCACTTACTGCAGCAAACAGCAGCACCACAGCACCCCTTCCATGGGGGCACCAGCGTTTGGCTGCAAACAAGGTGTGGGTGACTCCACACAGATCACTGAGCTTCCATTTATAAAGCACTGTGTAGCAGTCAGGATACAGTTAAAATAAAATAAAATTCTATGGCACTTACAGCAAAATGGCACAGACACCTGAGCCAAAGTCATGGAGCATCACTTGGGAATTTACTCAAGTATTCTGCAGAAAGGTCATCCCTTTCTGTATCATCCTAAGGCGAAATGTCCGTAGCCTTCTAAAGGCAGAGAAGCCACCAGATCACAGACCTTTCCCCTCCCAGCTACAGACACCTGTGAGGTACCAGGGAAGCCTCCAGCTTTCTCACACCATCGCCTTTTCTTCTGCAAAGAAATCCCACCCTGGGTGAGCCCTTCTCTCCCTTGGCAGTAGAGCAGGTACAGTAAGAATCTGGGGTCAACCTATGGCCTCTGGTTTCCTCCTGGTGCCTTCAGCTGGTCTCAGAGCAGCCAAAATTCAACCCTTAAGCACTTGATAGTTCCACTCTGGCATGAAACACAGCAGAAATTACACTATTCATAATCTCTTGCACTTGTCACCCACTGAAGTGTCAACCTTTTGACAGCTGAATTGTTGAGGTTGTGTCAATAAGTGATGTTAATAAGTTTTTCCATAATAGTGCATCCACTGGTTGCTAGGCAAGCTTTTCATTATAGGATTGTATTAGATGAAGAGGTGCAAAAAGACACATTAAAGAATGGCAAAGGAGTTTAACAAAAAGCCATTTACAAAATCAAGATGAAACAGTGTAGAAATTACTGAGGAATTTGATGAGAGGGAAATGTGTTGAATTATGCATCATTTGGCTGAGTTTTACACAGCATAATATTTATCAGAAACTTTGATACAGTAGTTTCTTCCTGAAAATTCAACAAAGCAAAACATGGATATCTGCCAGTTTCCTTCTAAATTCTTCCAACTCACTAAGTATCAGCACAGCTGCATTAGCACCAGAGGGAATACTTGGGAAGTAAGGCACTATTCACAGGAATCTACCCCCTGGTTCTGGCTAATATTTACTCGGGGATAGGTGCTTCATTTATAAACAATTCACTTGCAGTCATGTCTTCATTTTCTGTATAGACCTAAACTCCCCTGAATAGCTGCACCACATGAACAGTGTATTTGATCCCATTGATTCCCATTCTTTCAGGATATGTGTGTGTAGTTACATCTTCATACCCTTGACAGAAGCTCTGCCAAGCAGCAGAATATAAAAGCAAGAGCTGTAATTAATCCTCACTCCCCTCAGCCAGCCTCTGCTCGGCAGCCCCAGGGACCAGCCCTCTCCCTTTTTGGCCTGGCTTTAGGAAAGACCCAGAGCCTGTCCCGACCTCCCCCCTGTTCCTGCTCCACCTCGGTGCTGCTGATAACCCCCCAAGATACCGCGGGAGAGACTTATCTCCTTCTCTTCAAAAAGGAGATTAAAGGATCAAAAACCTCTTACCGCCTCTCACCAGCAGGTTTGGCTAACACCCTGAAATATTCCCTTTCTTGCAAGTATATAAAGATTATTAATCCTTTCCCATTAAGCCTGTGCCACCCAGGAGCTTCTGCAGCCCCAGCTCCATGCCCTGCACAACCAGCCCCGCTGCCCAGATTTGTTTGCTCTGTGCTGTGAAAAGCTCGTGCTCTTCACTTCCAACCTGCCTGAAATATTTAATGAATACTTGAAACAGGCACCAACATTTAGTTTGCCTTCTGAAAAACAAGGGGGGAAACATATGGGTAATATGCAGCCTGTTTTGCAAAACAATAAATGAAGCATCTGGTAACTTCTCCAGGAAAAGAAATGGAAGCAGAGGGGACATTTTACAGGATTTGGAAGCGTACATGGGATGGTGTACTGTTATCCAGCATGTGTCTAAACACACACAGTCTCCTAGCACAGCTTGAGGAAAGATGCTTGGTGTATTCACTGTAAATCTCTGGCAAGCACACCATACGGCCACTCAGCTCCCTCCAGCAGGCACAGGAGCCAGTGCTGCTCCTCACAGCCAGCCCAGACAGGAGATGTGCCCAGAACTGCAGAGAGAAGGGCTTGGGACAGAGCCATGGGCAGACTCACACCTTCACTGTGGCATCAGCCAGCAGAGCCAGCCCTCCCCGTGCCAATGGATTATTTCCTGCTGGGGTAATACACCTATCCTAAAATTCCGGTTTTCCCCGCATTTAAAGTTTTTCATTGGGTCTGATTCTATTCCCTGCTATGAAAAATAAGCAAAGTCAGTTTGTATGATCTGCCTCCCAGATATCACTGTTATTGTATTACTACACTTCCTATAACCACACATAAAATGTCACATTTAACAAGCAGCACATATTAGGCACTACACAATGCTCATAGACGTGTATTAGGCAGTGCATGTCAAGCCACACTATCAGCTGGTGTAACAGACCCAGAGTTTGCCTTACCAGTGTAAGAAGAGAATACTAATTAAAGAACTGTAAGAGAATTCATACCCATGTTATTATAAAATACTATAAAAAGGATCAACGGTGAGAGAGGGAAGGGCATGCAACTAGAACACATTCAGCAAGGGCACGATCAAAGGCAGGACAAATAGGCTGCAAACACCGTGTAATGTGCAAACACCTCGAGGTGTGTGTAAGATCTCTGTGGCCTAATTCACCAACACATCACAGCCGACTAATAAAAGCCTTTCTCAAAGACAGGCACGTTCTGCTGGGCAGGCAAGTGGAAAAGCTCTTCTCCATCCCTGTCTCTGCTGCCTGTTCAGCTCCGGAGTTGGGGTTGTTGGGTTGTGCGGACCTGCAGAGGAGGGCACTCAGCACTGGGCAGCCCCTGCTCTCCAGGGCAGCCCCGGGGCAGGTCCTTGCACCAGGGACAGGAGCAGGGCTCGCTCCTGCTCCCAGCACAGGGCACGGCCAGCCCAGGAGCCCCCATGTCCCAGAGCCCCAGCCAGCACCCCAGGCAGCTGAGCCAGCCTCCATCTGCTCTGAGGACATGCTTTGCCAGAGCAATCCCCAAACACCAGCCTTTGGCTATTCTGCAAAGCCATAACTCAGGCCCAGCTTCTCTCTTTGCTCAGGAGGTTCCACAGGGGAATGGCCAAGGTCCTGAGCACCCGGGACCAGGGGGACCTCCAGGCACGTGGGATCAGCCCCACGGTCAGGCAGGACCCGCTGCTACCCCAGCTGCTTTCCCTGTCCCCATGGATAGGGAGGGTCCACACTCATTCCCCAGCTCTGCCTCAAGTCACACACTGTCCCTGAGCTTGTCTCAGCTCTCTGCACCCACCACTGCAGACAGGCCCTTGGGTCCTGGGTACTTGTGTCCTTTGAAAGATACGGAGGGGAAGGTGGCAGATGTGAGAATTTGAGCCTTAACCCAAACCAGTCTTCTGTGCCAGTCTGTGCAGTGCCTAAGCATGCAGACTTCCAAGGAAGAATTCATTATTAATAACTTAATGCAATGAGAGTTGCTGTTTTCATTCTCTTCACAGCTGTCAGGGAGACACAGATGCAGCACCACCTTCTGTAATTGGAATCTTTATTTTACAAACAGTGCAATAGAGTGTGTTTTATCTCCTTTGATCCCTGTGTAATACAATCAAGGCTCCTTCCCCTCTGTTTGCCCTTCAGATGCTGCAGAGAGCCTCTTCCTGCAGGATGTTGTTGCTCTGTGCACTGCACAGTGAGAGTGGTGTGATACAGCAGCATCACTGAGAGCTTTTTCCTGACTTTAAGGTATCCTCATAGTGCCAACTGGCAGCACATTCCAGCCTGGCCAGGTGCTGTTCTCCAGA
Source organism: Formicarius rufipectus (assembly GCA_013399695.1). Lineage (NCBI taxonomy): Eukaryota > Metazoa > Chordata > Aves > Passeriformes > Formicariidae > Formicarius > Formicarius rufipectus. Next base: position 112,884 of record VXAU01005300.1, read on the forward strand.
AGATACCATTATGTACAAACAATTAACAAATCTATCAACAGATTTCCTTTGTGATTCTTGGTGCTTCAGAATTTAAATACCTGCAGAACAGTGCCTGGATGGTATACAAAGACATATCTGGCTGGCAGACCTGAAGGATGAACAGGGCAGAGCAGCTCTGCTGAACCTCAGAGGGATGGGAGCACACAGAACTCATAACCCTGTGACAACCCTGCAGCCACAGCCAGAGCAGGGGCTGTGGTGGGGCTGCCTGACACTGGGAACTGCAGAACTCCAGCTGCAGGCACAGCCTGTGTCAGACCTTAGCCAGTTTGGACATTTCAAAGGGAGACATTTTGTGTGAGCATTTCAACCACTTCTGCTGTTTCTGGGAATGCCCCTGAAGGAAGAACAAGCTCATTTTGCCCAAGTTAACCACAAATTTTTACAAACTTTTTTACTTTAAGATCAAGAATGTGCAAATGCTGTGGAGCAACGAGGCAAAATACAAGCAGCTTTAATTGTCATGATAACCTGCCTGATTCTGAGGTGACTTCATAAGTAAAATTCGTTCCTACTTCAGCATATTTCATTAGAGAAATTTCTTTGGTAGAACCAAGACATTTCAGGGCAAGAAGAGAAAAAGGAAAAGGAATGAAATGCCAAACAAGAGGGTTTTGTTACAAGAAATACCAAAACTTACACACAAGAACTGATAGCAAGCAACATAGTGGGGGAACAATCACTCACTTGACAAAGAGCAGCATCAGTGGAAAGCCAGAAAGACAGTAAAATAAAGACAGATTGGATGAAGAGGCAGGAAAACAGTGTAGATGATGCGAAGAGTGAAGACTTTTAGTGATCAGAGTTGGGAGTCTTTCAGGCTTTGCAGAGGAGTAACAGCAACAGGAAAATCAGGACTACCTGAGTAGTGGTGTGGCTTTCGGAAGATGAGGAGCAAGGATTGCAGGTCTGAAGAGCAAATCCTCTCCCTAGCCCTGCCATCACCTTCTGGGCACAGAGACACCTTCACTGCTGTAGGAATAGAGGGGAAAGCACAATTTAAGAGCTAATTAAAACAGCTAACAAATGATAAAGTTAGTTTAGCTTGAGCAACCCTCTGGTAACCCTGCAGTCCAAGATCAGGCAGCCCTTGGTCTCCTTTTGCTCAGGGTCTCAGCAGCTGGAGCCCAGCTGGGCACCTCTGCTCCCAAGAGCTGTGGCTACTCTTCCCCAGCCTGTGCTGGATTTCTGCTTCCTCATGCAGAGAGTCTGTAAAGGTGGGTGAGACTTTCCTGCCTGCCAGCCCTGCTGCCCTGGGCTGACTGCCCTTCTCTTGGGGCACACAGGGCAGTGTGAGACCCTCTATCCAGCCAAGCCAGTCAGGCCCCCTCGGCTGCCCCAGCCCTGATTCTGTGCCCAAGGGGAACTTTCTTGACCATCCTCCCTCTCTCCTCTTCAAGAGGTGGAGAGAAATCCTGCAGCACAGAGATGAGAGGCTTTGGATCAGAGTCTGCATCCCCTATCTAAATCCCAAGAGCTCAGAAGCTTTCAGCTGCATCCTATTCACATCTTTTCCTTGTCAGATATCCCTTGATGAGAACAGGGTTTGACAGGAGGGAAGGAAGGAAATTATATAAGCAAAACAGAAGTGTAATTAAATTCCCTCTGCAGATGAGCAGATCAGGTCTCGGCTGTTACTTTTCTTCTTTCTGGCACATTCTGGACTGTTCTTTGAGGAATTCTCTGCTAACTGAAGGTAAGAGGGCAGCTGAAGTCTTCCTTTTTCCAAACAGTTCCATATGTTCAGTCTCTTTTTCCACTCCTGCTGTCTTATGCCATTTATACTAACGTGAGCATTGACTGGGTGAAGCACAAAGTGAGCATTTTCAAGGTTCCAAAATGAAAGCACCAAAGCCATGGTTGAATTATGCAGGAATAAAGCTTCCACCAAGACTCAGCCTCCCTGGGGTATAGTCCTAAGATGTCTCAAACTGCTCACAGCAGTAACCAAATGCCAGCTGACTGATGCTCTTAGTGTTCCTCAGGCATCTCATCAATCACAGCCTAAGTCTTGCCTAGTGACTAACTCAGGAAAACAAGGCCATTCCTCCTGCTCATCCTGCTCTGAGGATTTCAGAGTCTCCATTATTCCCTGTTACTGACAGATGCTTTGTTTCTCCCCTTGCACAACTTCTGAGTGCTGCTTTTGGTTTAGCACACAGATTAAGTCCTTACCTGCTCACACTTTTCTAATTGGAAAAAGGCCTGAGGCAGATTCAGGGAAAATTGTCCATGGGTATTTCCTTCAAAATAAAGCTGTGATGTTCTTAAGAAGCACACAAAGGATCTTGGGGGTCAGGTGTTTAAATACTGCCTGAAGAAGAAAGAACAGGAGGTCCTAATGAGAACACCAGGCAGTGTCACACTGAACTGCTCTGCTTCTGATCAGGGTTATTGGGCTGAACATCCTGGAGATGTGGGGAAAGCAGATCAACTCCAGGTATTTTACCTGTAGGCAGAAGGTCATCCTGATATTCCTAGACTGCTTAAAGTGATCAAGACAAACTCAAGAGACTGCAGCTAAACAAATTAGATCTTTTAAGAAATAAAATACCAACTACTGAACTACAACAGGCCTCCACATCCCACGTCCAATGACAAGAACATTTTTACTCACTTCCTGACAAAATATTTGCAATACTTACAACCTGAGGCTGCTTCAAAAGGTGCTGAAATAGGTTTTTTCAAATGTGTAATCTGATCATTCACATCTTCCCTTTCACATACTTTTAGCAGCTGGCTATGAAATTCTGAGAATTTACCCAAAAACTCTTCAAGACTCATACTTAGTAAGCATGAGTCCAATTTCTTATGAAAAATTATGTCTCATTTTCTGTCAGCATTCCTACCAGCAGAAAGCTATGCCTTATTTGGGGAGACATGAAAAAGGAAGCAGCAAAGTTTTTAAGTTGGGGGTAGAAATTGTGAACTTTCTGAAAAGTTGGAGGGAAAAGGAAGTCAATCCTTCAACTAAAACATGCAAGGTAGGCAGCAAATTCTCAGCATTGCAATTAGCAAAAGCTACATAATGGTGCAACCAAGGTTACTGCATTCACAGCTTTATTTCTCAACTTTTAACTTGATAACATTCAGCAGAGGATTCAGGAAGTGATTATTTATATGGAGGTTTCACTTACTCTTACGGTACTTTATTTTGTTGGGTTTGGCATTGGGGGTTTTTTTTAGCTAATAGAGAATGACAGTGATGGTTAAAAGAAAGAATAAATCTTTAGTTATAGCTACAGTAGAGGAAAACTGTCTCTGAACACCATTTCATTTCCATGACAGAGTTATTTCTGTAATCTGGGCTCCAAAAAACTATCAATTTAATGCATTAGATGGATTTGCATGCATTTAAATTCACGAGTTAAAATAGCGTCCTATAAAATGAGCACCCACACGCACACACTCTTGCCTCCATTCACTCCTTACAGTTTAACTGACCCCTATTAAAGGCTCTCCATGTTTCCCCAGGCTGAGGAAGGACTTCAGTGATCCCTGAGAGGGGAACGAGGGCTCCAAGTTCTGCCTTCCTTGACCTGCTTTAACATCCCACTGAGACTTCTGGAGGGACGAGTTCCTCATCTGGGGGAAGCGCGAGAGGCTGGAGCAGCCCCAGTGGGCTCTGGGGGAAAGGTTTGGCTCACTCTGACTGTCACAGAGTGACCTCCCAAAATATGAGCCACAGAGTTAACTGCTCTTATTTGGAAAGGCACTGAGTGTGGATGGGATGGCTCTACAAACAGTGACCTTAGAGACACAGCCTTGGGGAGCTTTGTTATCCTGCTCTTTGGGGAGGGCCTTGTCCATGCAGTCAGACAGACAGATGTCTGAAGATCTAAAGAGTTTCTTAACTGTGTGAGTTACTGATGATGATATTTCCAGCCAGTTTTCCCCTCAGCTTCTCTCTGTTGTGCTGAAAACTGCACATGCAATTGCTCAACCCCAGCACTTGGTGGTTCAGCCCCTGACCTGGCACAGCCATCAGCATGGAGAAGTTGTTGGGATGAGGTTGGTTTTGAAGAAAACAGTTAAAAAACCTTTATGTATTTCTCTAAAATCAAGCTTATACTTGATCTTTTATGGAAAAACCCATATTTTGTCCAAGTGTCAAAATAAAAGCAGCATATCTCTTTAAAAAAAGAATCACAGTGACAACCAAACCATGGCACTTTATTCCTCCCATCAACTCCTGGCAATATTTTATACTGTAAGTAGGAGCAGTAAAGAATTGTCCATCTTAGCTGCAGCGGACATACAGCTTATGTGATCCAAACAATTGCCAGTAACATGTACAAAATAAGGAAAAAAGATTATCCAGATTACCAAAGCAGCAACTTGATGTAATAGATTTATACAGTAGAACTTGTAGAATTATTCATTTATCTCTCTGCTTAATGCAATGTCTAGTACAGAAAAATTGTACTTCGCACCTTCTTATTTACTACAGGGATGAAGGTTAATGTAGGAGAACATATTTAAGGTCATTTTCATTCTTTGAAATAATTGAGTGTAGCACCTGCAGAATCCTTTTGAGGAGACTTGCAACAGCAAATGCTTTTAAGTAACTCCACAGGTAACTGCATTAAAATAAACCCTCAGACAGTGGAGACTGGACAAAGAACTCAGAACAAAACAGCAGCCCCCATTTGAGAGCCCCCAGGTTTTTTCAGTTTCCAATCCAGCGGTGCCCACAGAACATTGTTTTGTCCTGTGGCTCTGGTAGGCCAGATAGAAATATTTCCATGTAATTACAACTAGATTAACTCAAGGTTTTCATATTGGAAAACCTTTAATGGACTGGAAATGCACCACAGTCTGCACTGTCATTTATCTGGAGCTCTCAGTGTCACTGAAAACACTGAGGCCATCACAAAACTAAAAAGGGAAGCAGAAATAAGCTGAAATCGCCACGTTCCTGAGGGGTTGGACCCACAAACTCCTTGCCAGCTCACAGAAAATGTTTCCTTCATTTGGGGCAGAAAGACCAGTCAGGACTCCCAAGCCAGCACTGTGAGGAGCACCTGGGATCCCCCAGCACCACGGCATGGGGGGAAGAACAGCATCTCCTGCCTCCCCTTGGGGTGATGCTTGTTGGAATACAAAAGTGCTTGGCAACAAAGGAGTTAACAAGAATGTCGAGGAGACCTTGGGAGAACTCTGGATGGACATCTCTTGACAGATAAAAGGCTGCAAAACTGTCACCTCCCTGTCTCCAAGATGTAAGAAACTGCCTCGACTTTGAGGATACACCCTGAACCTGGATGAAGACTCCGTTGTGTTTCTAACTGTATCCATTACCATACGTGTCACCATAGTTAATAGTGTGTTATCTCCTGGTTATGACATCTCCTTCCATGTTTAGCGTAAGTCAAACCCTGAGATGAATATTCATTTACTGAGCATATATATTGTGTGTTATAGTTTCAATAAAGTTGTTCTCGCTTGCATTCCCCATCAAGTGGGGACCAGTTTAGTTTCTGACCGCCACAGATGTTTCTGTTACATGGGGCACTCTCAAGAAACTGTTTTTAATGCCTTTACTTCAATGTAGCCTTCTCTTGATGTAAAATAGCTAAAATATACAAAGCTGCTGATAATGAGACATATGCACAAAAAAAAGGGGGAAGGAAGAGAAGGAGCCTGTGTCTTAACCAGCAGTTGCAACAGGTATGGCAGGAATCACTGAGCTCATACCACATGCAGGAAGCACAGGAGTGGCATGCATGTTTTCCCTAAATTAGGTCATAAGAGAAGCAATGGGATGTGTTAAAACCATTAGACAGAGAAGCCCCAGCTCCATAAGATTTTGCTGGTTTTAGGTTGACAGCTACAGGGACACTGCTGTGTTTGAGTTACATCAGGTGACAGTGACAAACTTATAAACACCCCAAACCTGGTGCCCACCTTCCCTGCATCACTTCAGCAGCCTCGAGCTGCCCACAAGGGCAGAGTGAGCCCCAAACCCCTCATTAGAGCTGACTGGGCGCTCAGCAGAGACTCAAACTACAAACCAGCTTATCAAGAGCAGTCATGGACTTGGTTCAACTTGGTACAATTTTCTCATTTGGATAATTTGTCGCTTTTCAGACTGAATAATAACCACTTGCTTCTCCATAAAACTCATGAAACCCTGAATGGAAAAGCCAAAGTGATGGGAGTTTCACTCTGTTCTTTAAACACCCCCAGGCTGCTGGCAGTGGTGGGGCCAGCACATCAACGACTGCTGCCTGCTCATCAATCTTCACCTACATTTCTGCCTGTGAGGAGCAGGCAGCGCCTCTGCCCGTGCCCACAGTCCCTCTCAGGCCAGGGTAACCCTCCAAACAGGATGGCAGGATGCAATTGCAAGGCTTCTCCTTCCAGCACAAATCACTGTGGCACAAACGTCAGAAATATTTTCCTGCTGAACTCTGCTGTCAGCTACAGGCCATAATTTTTGCCCTTGGACACATTACAAGCATAATGGAGAATACATAAATGAATGCACAATAATTATAGATATTTATATGCATCCTGGTGGTGAGAGATCATGCCTATAATTCATACATGGTAAAGCTACAAAATTATGAAGGTCTTCCTAGCACAGCCGTTTATAATGCAATGGGAATCCATTACATTTTTATTTATCATGTTACAAGAGGCTATTTATGACTGTCTGGATATGGCGTTGCATTTTAGAGGTGATGATAATGTAATAAGCAGCCTGACCTCAAAATGGAATAACTGATTCAAGCCAAGAGCCATTGCACAAAATGTATACTGGGTTTCTTGGAGAAATAAGCAACCACAGCTTTTCCAATATTTGTTGTAGAATTCATTTGAGAAACTTGATTTTTGGCAAAATAATCTCTTTCTGGGGTCATTTAATTTAATTTTCCTTTTAGGAACAAAGGTGTAGTTTTGTTTGATTTTCTTAATCACAACCAAAGGTACAAATGCAGCCTGTTTGAGAAGCCTTGCCACAGTCCATTCTCCAGGCCTTCAGCCTGCTCATTCCCAAGTCATGTGGGGATTGATACTGAGCTGTTCTCAGCCCAAAGGGAAGTTTCAAGACTGCTGCCATTTATCCACCTCCTAATTGAGCTGGAACATGTAAGCTCTTGCTACACTTACACACATTTAAGAGTTACTGCAGTGACATCACTAGAAGAGGCCAAAAATTAGTGTCAGATGGTTGTCACACCTAACACACTCTATTTGATGGGTTTGAGTAGTACTTATTGATACTTTAAAATTAAATAACATTGTGACAACAACTATCTTATGCCCTCTGCAAAAGCTGCCACTCCTGAATGTGAGACATGGCATGAATATTCCTTTATCACTGTTATTACTGTTGCCTGTGTTTCCATTTTTAAGGATAAGTGTTCTGTTACATTCATTTCATTTCTTAACAGCAATATAATTTTGTTCCTACCTTTGCAAACCTACCACATTTTCGGTTCCAGATTCTCAAGTTTCCAATATTAAAGACAGTGTTGCTATATTCTGGTTATAGTGGTTTTAAAGCTGTAAATCCTGTTCTGTGTTGAAGGGCTCCCTTTCTGGGGGTATAAGTATTTCAGAACAGATATATAAAAATGGACAGCGAGCTAAACTTTATCCATCCTGACCTCACTAAGAGTTCTGTTTCACCTGCAGTAGAGCCATTTGCGTTGGCATAACATGTTGCACAAGTCTATCTGAAGTAAAATTACACTTAATAAGCCAGACTATATTTTAAAAGAAGATGAAATAATGGCTATAATATTTAATATGTCACTTAACTCTCACATGAATGGTAAATCTATCAGTAAAGATGACAGAGCTGCAGTGATTTAGCAGTTACCAATCCAGACCATTAGTTTTATGAGTAACACCAGCAAACTGCATTGTGGGACCAATTCATATAATTTCTCATATGAAAAATTACTTTCTTGAAATTCTGAGCAGTCTCAACTAGACTAGTTATGAGGCTACCCAGAGTCAGCTGAGGTACCAAAATGTGGCTCTGGGAAGTGTAAAACGTGACACCATTTCCCAGGTTTTTGTGGGATACTTCCTGATGGGAATTTTGTGCCCCACCTGAAAGGTCTGCTGGCTGTGTCACCTTTATAGGGTCTAAAAACAGACAACTCATTCTGCATTAAATAGCAATTCCTTCTCAGACTCAGCTGCATTAGCAGAGGTGGACTGTCCCCATCAGAACCATCTACACCAGTCCCATGGAGGTGCCTGAGATCAGAGGGGGAAATGATGGGAGCAGGGGAGCCCAGGAATTTATCAGGTTAAGCTGCCTGAGGCTGAACACCCACAATGGGAACTGCTGAGAACTGACTGCAATTCCCACACAGCCCCAGCAGCTCTGCAAGTGCATCTCTGGAGAAGGGGAGAGAATGTTGCTTTTGTTGGATCTTTGGTGATGCATTTTAGGCCTATGTGGAGACTATTTTAATTTTCTTTTAAATATCCTTTGACTACACATACAAAAACAATGCTTTCCTATTTTTGTGTTGAGCAAGCCTCATGTTGGACAAAGGTGTACATTTATTTCCTACAGTCTACTGCCTGAACTGCAACTGAGCTTCTAAATATTTCGGAAATGTCAGTCCCAAGCTCTCTTTGCTCACCAAGGAAAACTGCAACTGTCTGAGTAGCCTTCTTTTTATGGAAAAGCAACTGCTTGAGTTCTACCACACCCTGTTTTTATTTAATTCACTGAAAAGGCCACCAGTCCAGGTTTAGCAGATACTACGTGGCCCATGTACTTGAGACCCCTTTTTCCTTGGGCACTGAACATTGTTCTCCAACCCTCTGCAAGAGCAAGTTAAAAGCTCCACGGTCCATTACAAACATCCCAGGCTATTTGATCATTCAGAGTAGAAAGCCTCTAAAGATTACACATGACAACACACTGGTTTACAAGCAGCTGCTTTAGGCTGTGTTCCTGGTGTGCTGTGTGAAAAGCTTCCCCAACAGAAGCTGAAGCCCTTGTTCCTATCTTTAGTCTCCCCCTCTGTCAATAATAACTTCCACGGCCACTGTGGTCTGCTCTGAAATTCAGTGGCCTCTGGCCACAGAACCATCCACTGAGTAACCTTAAATGTTATCCTCTCAAGGTTAAACAAAGTGTGTTTAAGATTACTTTGGCTTTCAGGTCACGTTCTTGCATCCTTCCTGAACTCCTGCTTCCCAGGGAATTTTGCCTGGTGATGGATTCCATGTGTTTTACCTCTTGTTCTTTAAAGCCAATTCATCCATCACTAGGTGGGGTACATTTTCTAAGCACTGCAATGAGATCTGGTCAGCACAAAACAACATGCAGGAAAGAAACAACTGTGCTGAAAACAGACCTGGGGTAATATTGAGGGAGAATTCAGAGTACTGCACAAATGTCTCTCCTACAAAGACCTTGCACCAAGCAAGGTGCATCTCCCTCTCAAAAACTGTAACCTCCAGTGATGATCCAATTATGCTGCATTAAGGTTTATTAATATTATCTTGGAATATAACCCCAAAAATTTCAACATTTTCTCTCATCTTTGAAGTCTGTTGATGGAAGGGACCTGAAAACAAAACTACTCAATAGCCAGCCTGGATCAGTATTGTCTATGTGATGAACTCAGTATCATAGACAGAAATTAGTACAAGTATTTTTCACTGAATTTTTAATAGACAATGACTTTTCTTCTTTTTTTTAATCTCTGCTTCATGGTATCTACACTCATCCTCTTAACTCTCCCATATAACTGCCAAAGAAGAGCTGTTAGAAAACTCAGACCAGCTTTCTCTGCAGCTGAATTCGTGCATCATTTAATGTCTCACCATTTACTTTTCACATTACAAGGAAGAGGAATTAGCATGTAATTAACACCCATCAAATAACAAAACTCCTCATCAGATTACTGAGAAAATTTCAGAGAGAATTAATAACAGGTTTTGCCTTTGCATGGTACAGATTCACATTTCTATTAGAAATTCCTCAGTCACTGAAATTTGAGTGTTGTGAGTCCAGCTGTGACTTCAGGACGGGTCACAAAGCCCAAGGCATGCAGGTTTCATCTATAGCATTAGTCACTGGTGCACGGGGACTGTTTATAACTCAGATTGTTTATACCCAACAGGATCACAGCAAACGTTCTGCATTCAGACCCAAAAGCATCATTACACTATTGGCATTGAAAAAAAAAAACAAAAGCCCTAGAGATGAAATCTTTCTACTGCTGTTGATTTTCATGTATCACTAATCTACATATTCTGTTACTTAATCTACCAGTGCTATCACTGATTTTAATGTGGCAATGGCAATGATTTTCTTTTAAGCTGTCATTAAATACAGAAAAAAAGGCAGATGTCACAGATACAGAAGAGACACAAACCAGGCAGAAGGTGTCTGTCTGCTGAAGTCGTATCAGCACACGATGATTAATACATCTTGGGGTACAATAGAGGGTTTCAGGTATAGGCAAGGTAAGACACCACCCTTATCTGTTGGAGAACTGATACACGCAGCAAAGAGTATCTTAGATCTCCTCCAAGGTCTCCTATTTCTAAAATGTCTTTGCTTTAAATACTACAGTAACACAGAAAAACAGTTTTCTTCTTTTTTTCACACTTTGTTTTGTTTCCCCAATAACCAGTTTCTGCAGTGGGAAAGAAGCCCAAAACAATCCCAATAGAGAAAACCCATTTTAAAGGTTCAAGTTTACCATTTTACAACAATCTATACCCTGTTTCAGCAGAAGCCCAAACACAATGTGCTTCCTGTCCCCAGCTTTGTTATACAACGGAAATCCTTTCCCCAGAAGCAGAGATAGGTCAAAACAAACCACAACTACTGCACTCAGAAAGAAAAAAAGCTCTCATTCTCACCTATTATTCTGTTCAAAGCAGATTTGAGAGTATTTACTGGCACCCAGGTTGCACCTTCCCCTTCACCACAATATGTAGTTATAACTGAGGGTCTTCAGAAAGCTGAGAATTTCTTTTCTCTTCAATAAAAATTTCCTCTTGTGACCATTGCAGTTCTTTCTGCTTTAAAAATACAGACTTTGAGGTTGCATCAGCTTCCAGTAGTAAAGCAAAAATTCAGATTACCTTACTCATCCCAGCAGTACTAATGAAGGAAATGGGAGTCCTTCCCACCATGGGCTACACAGTTAGTTCTATCACCATAAGATTGTGGGTCATAGATGAGGATCCAGAAGGAAAAATCAAAGCCATCCTTACAGATATATGGTCCACAAAACCAAGGAAAGCAATAATAAAATCAGTAAGAAATAGTATTTGAGCTATTCACAGACAAATTTGTTTCATAGGATCATAGAACTGCTCAGGTTGGAAAAGGCCTCCAAGTCCAAGCATTCCCCAGCACTGCCACAGCCACCACTAACCCACATCCCCACGTGCCACGTCCACATGGATTTTCAATCCCTCCAGGGATGGGAACTCCACCACTGCCCTGGGCAGCCTGTTCAGAATCCCAGAATCCCACAGTCAGTGAGGCTGGAAAAGCCCTCCCAGCCCACAGAGCCCACCCTGTGCCCGATGCCCACCCTGTCCCCCAGCCCAGAGCTCTGAGTGCCACGGCCACTCCTGCCTTGGGCACCTCCAGGGCTGGGCACTCCCAATGCCTATCAACCTTTTTCATGAAGAAATTCCTCCTGATGCCCAACCTAACCCTCTCCTGGCACAAGTGTTTCCTCTTGCCCTGTCCCCGTTCCCTGGAGCACAGCCCAGCCTTCACATGGCTAAAACCTCCTGTCAGGGAGGTGGAGAGAGCGAGAAGGTCCCTCCTGAACTGCCTCTTCTCCAGGCTGGAGGTCCAGCTCTTCATTTTCAGTGCTTGACAACCCTTTCAGGGATCATCACTCACAGAACGTACCATAAAGTCACTTTTAAAACTTAATTAAGCTAAAACTGGGTAAACAGATAAAAAATGTTACTCTTGTGCCTCCAACCCCGTGCAGGAGTCGAGAAAAGAGCTCTTTGTAGGCCTAGAAGTGAAGATGTTCAGCAAAACAGAGCCCTGTTCCACCCTGGACATCACATATAACTTCAGCAGCAGTGGTCCCAGCAGTGTCACCTTCCTTTGAGGCACTGCACATGCTTTTGTAGGTGAGGCACCAGGGAAGCTGGAGAGAGGTGTTGTAGCTCTGGAACAGCACGCAGCACCAGGACAAGCTCCTCCCCCACACTGCAGTAGGGCGGCTCATGGTATGCTCATCCCATCACCCCAGAAAATGTTTTTGGCACCGGGTAGGCCAAATCTATTGTTGCTGGGGAGAATCAGAAAAGCAGGAACACTGGATTCCATCACTCAAGATTCCCTGGTCCCTCCTGCCCTGCAGAGGTTTGAGGGCACAGCTCTGCAGCACAGAACGAGCTGGTGGCACCATAGAGGGAAACAGGGCAGGAGGAAAAGCAGAGGAGCTGCAGGGGGAGCGGGAGGAGGATGCTGAAGGCTCGTGGACTGGCAGGGAAAACAGGAAATGCTGTGTGCTGGCTGAAAGAGGAGGGGGTGAGAAGGTAGTTCTGAAAGTGCAACAGAAAAAAAAACTTATCAACTCTGTGACAAGAATATCTGTAATAATCCTACCATCACCACCTGGCTAGTCCCAGCAATTCCCTTTGAACCAGCACTCCACTCCAAGCCCAGGAGCCTCTCCAGCACTCCAGGCTCTTGGCTACCCCTTTCCAGTGCAACTGTGCTGCTCTGCCTGACAGGCACCACATCTTCTCTGGAAATAAGACAGTCTCCAACCCTCAGCAAAAAGTAGAATGAAACAAAAATTGTTCTGCCACTAAATTCTCTTGGTTATGCTGCAAACCCTACTATTGCATCTTTATGAACAAAGGAGACACAGCACAGCAGTCTCGTTTTATCATATGCTCGTTGGTTTCTTGCTCTGGAAAACCAAAACAAAACCTGGAATTTCTCATTTTCCTGATTTGTGATGCATTAAGCCCTTACTGAACAGTCCAACTCCATGACTACAGTTGCTCTTTATTTTCCTCTCTACTTCCAGGCAGTCCAATTAAAATAAAGCACAGCATTTTATCACATATAACCCAAGACTCCTGAACTGGTCCATCACTGATAAAGTTCACACTTTTAACCATTATTATTATTATTATAAGTTATTGTAAAATGTAAGTTTATGAACAACTGTAGCCTACAGCCTTGGAGGAAGCTCTTTATAATTACACTTGTGTAATTGTCAGAGATTGAGTCCACTCCAATACTGTAAAGTGATTTATCATAAAAAATCTCACTCTGTTACAAGCTTTCATGTAGTATATCAAATATCTCAGCCTGCCCATAGATGAAGTCACTGGAGTACCCATCATTTTAGTCTCAATGTGACTGTGAAAATAAATCTCTTTTTTGTAATTATAACAACATTTTTTTCTTTCCTCGGGGTAAGACTGGACAGAAAATCTTTGCCATGACAGTCAGAGTGCTTGTGTGAAACAAAGTGCTTTTTATTTCAGCACAAGACAATCTGTCCCTTGCTGGGCTGGGCAAGGCATCTTCCAGCACAGTGACCTCCCACACAGTCAGGACTCACTCCCCCTCACCTGAAACACTCTGCAGAGCCACACCACATGCATTTTCTCCCCACACCCAGTTGGAAGCCACCACGGAGCATCACCCCCAGCCAACAGCACATTCCAGCCTCTTGACTCACTGTATTCATGGCCATTGGGCAGGTGCCTTTTGTTTCCAACATCCACATTTTTAAAGTGTGCTCGTATTTAATGCTTACATTTCAGAATTCTTGTGCATTCTTTTGCTACATACAGCCCCTGCTGTGATAACCCTCACAGGGATCACAGAATCACAGAAGATGCTGAGCTGGAAGGGACCCACCAGGACCATCCAGTCCAACCCCTGGCCGTGCCCAGGACCATCCCCAGGAGTCACCCCCTGTGCCCCAGAGGATCATCCAAACCCTCCTGGAGCTCTGGCAACCTCGGGGCTGTGCCCACTGCCCTGGGGAGCCTGGTCAGTGCCCACCACCCTCTGGGAGAAGGACCTTTCCCTGAGATCCCCCCTGCCCCTGCCCTGACACAGCTCCAGCCATTCCCTGGGGCTGTCCCTGGTCCCACAGAGCAGAGATCAGTGCCTGCCCCTCCTCTGCCCCTCCCGAGGAAGCTGATGGTCAGAAATGGTTCATGTTTCTTCCAAGCTCCCCACACCCGACCCTTGGGAAGCTCTGAGGGAAGCACGTAGAAGGCATTTCTCATTGTGCCGCTGCACACCTGCAGCTGCCAGCCAAGGTCAGCAGAGGAAACAACAAAATTCTTCAAGAAAGACAGTTCCTTTGTCATCTGAATGCAGCAGGAAACACTGGAAGCGTCTTAACAAAGTTCTGCTAATCAGATCTGAGCCCAGCCTTGCAGAATCCAAGTACAGATGATCATTGCAGGTCTCTTCCCACTGAAATGGTCTGTTTTACCCTGCCCAGCTTTGAGGAATAAACACCCCCAGCATCTGCCTGTTTCAGACCAGAATGCCATGTCCTCAGCTTCACAGAGGTCTCTGGTGCTCCAGAGCACAGGACCAGCCACAGCACTCAGGTGTGAGGGGAGGGAAGGCTCAAGGGCTGGGTCAGACCCGCTCTGGCTGAACTGCCCCATCCACCAGAAAAAGTATCTGAATTCAGGTTCTGTTGCTCTGGTTTAACCTTCAGAGGAGGCTGTGAGTTATTCTGCAATATAAATAATATTAATTACCAGCCATTTTGTTTCATAGGTACTCAAAGCCCTTTTAAAAATATTGCACTCAGTGTGCAAATAATACATAAAAGGTAGGGGTTTTGCAAATCAAGTGTTTTAAAATTATGCTGTCTCTCCAAAACAGATTTTTAAAGTTAAATCAGCATAATTTTCTGCTACATTAAACTGGTGACAAGTCAAAATGGCTGCAAGTCTACTTGAAGTAATTCATGAACATTTATCTTTCCTCTTGTTTATTGTAAATATATCTTTACAGAATAAGTTAATTTTGCAGGATAGTTTTTCAGGAGCACTCAGGAAGACAGATCCTAATAGGAGTGTTCATGCACAACCTTTGCAAACTAGCAAGATCAATCATTTTTCTGTTTCTCTTAGTTTCCAAAATTAATGTAAATCCTGAAAAGTCAAAGCAAGGATTTAACTGCCTTAAATTTTCCATTGTACCTTTAAATATACATATTGTCTCCTTTGAGATTCTGTTCAAATATTAGAAAGCAACTCTTACTCTTTTTAATCACTGTTACAGTGCACAGGGATGGGCACAGCATAACCATTTGTACATTCATGATGAAATATCAGCAAAAGAAAACTGTCCAGGGCAGATTTATTTCAGCACGAATCATTAATTCCTAAAGCTTGGCTTTCTTTATTATTCATTAGCAATTTTTCATCGTGCAGTACTCCCTCAGTTAGCAGAGCTGCACTGAGATCCTCACAGCTCAGAGTTTCAGTGTGCACTGGGGAGAGCAGCCCCACACCTCAGCACTATCACACTGAGCAATTCATAGGTAAACAGAAGATTGAAAACTATTTTTCCACCACATTGCAAATATCAGTCACTGAAATTTGGCATTTTATTGGTCAAGCCTTTCAACCTCAGTGACCAGCTTCCCTGACTATTTGCAGGGCACTTCTTTATGTCAAAATTACCAATAGGAATACCCAAATCTAAACCTTCAGATTTCCATCTGATTTGCACCATCCCTGTGCTGAAAAGCTGGGAAGTTATGCAATTTTGAACATACTTTTTCCATTAAGAATTGAATTCTATTTTATCAGTTCTAGGGAAGACTGAAACTTTGTTGTCTGCATTCCACTGCAATAGCCTAATTCAAACTAGTGCAAATCAGAGCAGCTTCTCTGCAGAGGAGACATCACAGCAGAGAACGACCTGGAGTGTTTAAATAAAGGCAAATGCTGGCTGCTGTAGCCTCTACACAGATGGCTCAGTTTCAACAGGCTGGAGGACAAAAATCCATCCTGACTGATTTCCAAGCCATTAGTAGTTCTTACACATGCACTCAGCGGCTAAAGGAGGCACAATGTGGACTGCAGCACAGGAACAATACATGGGGGATGTCAGCGAGACACTTAAACCATCTGCATGTGCACAGCATTTGGCAGCCAAGGCAGGAATCAGGCAGCCTGGGTCTGGGGGTGTAATAAAGGCAGTGGAGAGAAATGAGTAAAAGTCACTGAACCAATTTACAAGGCATTAGTGCATTGGCTCTCACACTGCAGCCCCTCGGCAAGAACGCTTTCGGAGCAGCTCCCTCCACCCTGCTTCTGGCAAGTGCTCAGACAGGCTCAGCCCAGCACACACGTCCACCAGCAGCTCCTTCCCTGCTCCCAATGCAGTCTGACAGCACAGACCCAGCCTGAAACATCGTGCCCTGGGGAGGAGGGTGGCAGCAGCTGGCAGTGGGGTCCACGTGACACCCGTGCAGGGTGACACCAGTGCAGTGTGACCCCTGAGCAGTGTGACACCTGTGCAGGGTGACACCAGTGCAGTGTGACCCCTGAGCAGTGTGACACCTGTGCAGTGTGACACCGTGTGTGCAGTGTGACACCGTGTGTGCAGTGTGGCATGCTGCATGACATGCTGTCTGTGCAGTGTGACCCCAGTGCAGTGTGAGCCCTGTGCAGTGTGACCCCTGTGCAGTGTGATATTCTGTGTGTGCAATGTGACCCCAGTGCAGAGTGACCCCAGTGCAGAGTGACACAGCCTGGGGCCCACGTCTCGCACCACCCAGCCCGTCACAGCAGCTCGCAGGGGGGTGGCAGGGTGTGCCAGGCTCTGTCCCTGCCGTGCAAACACATGCCAGGGACATGCTGTGATGTGCCAACCAGCTGGGGCTGCCAACTGTGTGCTCCACGCAGGGCCATGGCTGTGCTGCATGACACAGCACATGTGTGTGAGTGTGAGTGTGTGAGTGGTTGTGTCTGTGTCTCTGTGTGTGAGTGTGTGTGTGTGTCTGTGTGTTTGTGTGTGTCTGTGTGTCTGTGTGTCTGTGTGTCTCTGTGCATGTGTGTCTGTGTCTGTGTGTCTGTCTGTGTGTCTGTGCATGTGCGTCTGTCTGTGTGTGTGTGTCCCCAGGTGTGTGTGTGTGTGTGTGTGTCATGTGTGTGCTATGTGTCTGTGAGTGCTTATGTGTGTGTCATGTGTGTGCTGTGTGCGTTCATGTGTGTGTTCATGTTGTGTCTGTATTTGTGTCTGTTTGTATGGGGGGGTATGTGTATGTGTATGTGTGTGTATTTATGTGTGTGCATGTATGTCTCAGTGTGTTTGTGTGTGTGTCTATGTCTGTGTCTGTATCTATGCCTCTGTGTCTATGTGTGTGTATGTATAGGTGTGTTTGTGTTTGTATAGGTGTGTCTGTATGTGTCTGTGTGTGTCTGTGTCTGTGTTTCTGTGTCTTGTGCCTGTGTGTTTTGGTCTGTGTGCTTGTGTTTGTGTCCCTGTATGTGTGTGCCTGTTCATGTCCGTGTGTCTGTGTGTCTGTGTGCTGTGTTTGTGTGTGTGTGTGTGTTCATGTGTGTGTGTTTGTATGTCTGTGTGTGCCACAACAGGGCTCACCATGGCTGGCAGAGCTCCAGTCCTGTGAGGCAAAACGTGGAGAAGGAAGGGGTAACTCGTGACCCCAACGTCAATAGCATGAGCTCACATGTGGAGATCAAACCTCTGGAGTGCTGGCAGCTCAATGCCACGAGATGAAAGGAAAATCTAGAGACTTCAAGGGGCATCAAGGAAAGCATTTAAGATATGGGTCATCTCACGTCCTGTAAACACCCAGCGCAGCTTCCCTTCAGGAACTTGTTTATTGGCAGACTCGTCTGTCAGGGAACAAAGCACGAGTGAGACACGTCCCTTCCCTGGCAAGTTTTCAAGTGGATGTGGTGGATGGGGAGAGCCACTGAGGTGAACAACACCCCAGTAAAGCCCTGTAAGCAGCCCAAAGTCTGTGACCTGCTCTTTGTAGCACCCTGCTCTTCTCACCCCAACACTGTGAAATCTTACTCTCAACATAAAGCTCCTTTTGCACTTGACTAGCCGCACGAATCTTAGCACAGCAGAGCTATCTGTGTGTTGCAGCTTTTGGGATGACAGCTCTCCTGTCTCTGGAATGGTTATTTGGTATATAGCTTGCAGTTCAAGCAATAATCTGATTTTTTATCTCCCCTGGAGCTCTCGCAGAACAGTAAGATGCATAAAAAATTAGGTTTAAGCCTTTTTGGAAAGAAAAATCAACATTATTTCAACCTTTTTGAAAACCTTCTTTTGTTTCAGAGCTTCCTGGCAAACATTTAACTGCAGAAGGAGCTGAGCAGCCAGCGCTGCTGAGTGCAGGGACCAAGTTCCACCACCCTTGGTCACTCCACCACTGGAGCCAGGGGCTTCCAGCCTGACCCATTAGTGGGAAGGATGCCATATGAAAGCCAGGAACAGGATGGGCATATCAGTTATGTAAATAGCTTAGGAAGAAAAGGGAAGAGGGTTTGGGAAGCATCAGACAGGGCTCACACAGAGGGAAATCTCACCAATCCCTCCTGCTCCAGCAGCTCCACAGCATCACCTCTCCATCACCTTCTGCATGCTCTGGCTCTGTTATTTTTTTAATTAATCCCACAGGCATAAAGAGTGTTTGCTCTGCAGACTTTACCAAAAAGTAAGGTGGACATTATCCCTCTCGTTTCAGATCTGGCATAGCAGAAAGAATCTCCTCTATACCAAAACATGAGCTTCCTACTCACACTGCTAGTCAGAGGTGGCAGCTGGGCTGCTTGGACCAACAACCAGCAGAGTTAATGAATGAAAGGTGGTGATTTTCATCATTTTTGTATAAGTGGAAGAAGAAGAGATGTTTCTGGTTTGGAGTTCTGTTTTAAGTGACATGCCAATTAAAGCAGATATATTCTTTGGGCAAAAAAAATTTCACTGAAATCAAGATTGTTTATCCAAATATCTTTGTGGAAGTTTTTTTCTCACCCCTCTGCCTTAGGCCTGCTCTTCAAACTGAAATCACAGAGGAAGGTCAGAGTGCCTGAGTTAGCCTGCAGGCTTGCTTGTTTCAAATCCCTGTGGATTGTGTCTTCAGTGAACAAATCAAAGGGATTTGTGATTCCTTCCGTTCAGCTCAGGGTTGACGCAGTTCCATTTGACGGCTCCTGCTCAGACTGTTCCAGTTTTTTTACAATGTGGGTGTGTTTTCTGCCATCTTTTAGTTTCCTGTCATTTCTAAACAAGGAAAAAATTATTTGGGATCATTCACTGCTGAACACTTTAGAAAAAAACCCTACAGTCATTAGTTTTTATACACCCAGAGGTCTCATACATGATGAGCAATTTGCCTGATTAAGGAGCATGAGATTGAATCTTCCACAAGAGCCCTAATTTAATGAAATATCTGTGGCACAGCCATAACAGTGCTCTGCATTTCAGAAAATGCTATTGCATGTCTCCAGCAAACATCCAATTCCACCAGCTTTAACAAAAATTCCTCAGCAGTTTTTTAAATACAACTTATACTAAGAATAAATAAATAAATAAATAATCAGAGCTACATTCTTTTGTTTAACAAACCTGACAAAAGGAAGCTGAGTCAGATCCCTCCAGGATACACACCTCAAGCTGTGACAGAAAGGAAACCCGTTACCAGGTGGAAATGACTAAGAGCACTGCACTGCCCTGATTAAAAGGCCCAGAAATAACAACACTATGTGCTGCAGAGATTATGCATTCCACACAGAGCAGTAATTGTTATTTTTTGAACTATAAGTAATGCTTCTTCCAGAGGCTTCAGACAACAGTCAGATGCTATTGTACATTTCAAATGGGAGGGATTTGACAATGCTTATCTGAGCTGTTCAAAATGAGCATTTTGGGTTTATTTTTATAACTGACAGAAAGATTATGCTCTCCCCTTTCATAATTCCTGGGTGGTCAGAAAAACACTGACACATTATTACTGCTGTGACCGAGTTTCAAATCTTGGCAGACTTTCATTTGCACAGTTTCTGTAACTGGTTTAACAACACAGACTAAGTTTGCCTTTTATAAACTGTTACTAAAGCATTCTTGGGTTGTATTGCCAAGGGTAAAGCCCTTCCCCAGAGAGATTCAGACAGTAGGAAGAGTGCTTTTTAGATTTAAAGACCACTGGTGGCACCTGTGTCAATAGCTACCTTTGCTTTTGATGACTGTCCTTATTAAGAAGGGCCTATTTATCAGGTGGAATTTCACCCCAGCTAGAATTGCTTGCAAAGAAGAAGAACACAGTCAGTGGAAGGCACAGGCTGCTTTGTCAACTTTAGTGGGGTTTGTGTGGCTAGGAAAGCAATGAGCTTGTTCCTACAGCTATGGTTTCCATGAATTCTTTGAGGAGAACTTCACAGAGCACTGATCAGAGGGGACAGAACAAGCACTGCAGAGGAAACCTGAATCCAGCTGTAAACAAGAGCTGCTACCACTGGAGTCAGCCTGTCATCCTGCAAGGACGAAACTGGAGCCTCAGATCACCAACCTTCCTCCTCAGCAACATGTAAAACATAATTCTGAAGACAGATGCAAGCTCTGATGTCACATTTACTCTGTGCAGTTACCAGTGCCATTCACTTACACTACCCCACTCACAGGTTTCTGTGCACAGGGAGGGCAGGCATATTTCACAGAGGTATCACAGGGAAGAAGGGCTCTGCCTGTGCCCATTATAACACATAATCCTGCTCAGCAGCAGCACCATGACAGCTATTACTTTAGATCCCCAGAAATGTCAAATGCAAACTAGGAACAAGCACCTTCAAAGCAGAGTTGAGTTTTACCCTCTTATTGAAAAAGGCAGGTCTATTTTAAATTTTACTAGCATGAGTTTTCTGGCAGGTTGCTCAGACACCAGCATTTAAATAACAGAGGCTAACACCATAAAGTTTCAGAGAAAGAGATGCTGATCTGAACCAGACAGACCTAACCAGGTGCCACAAAGTCCCAAAACAGCAGCTAATGAACATTTGTGGGAAGAGCACATGGAAAGAAGAAATGATCCAGTAGGGGCAGCTGGATATAACATGAACGAAAGCTCACTGAACTGACCAGTGAAAAAGGCCTGGTGCCATCTGGGGAAAGGAACAGCAGGAAGACACCGTGAAATGCCAAGTAAATAATTAACATCCTTTCACTTGTGCCACCATCTCCATCCATGAGTCACACAGGCAGTAGAAAGTTGTCAGATGCTAAGGTTTCTATTCATTTTTTTACCTGATCCTTTCAGTTTCACAAGTTTGACTGCTATATAATATTTCATACTCACAATTAGGCACCTTAAAGGCGAATGTGCCTGCCAGTGATGTCTGGTCATGCACAGAGTGTTTCCTACTAGCAGAACTTGGTGTAAATCACTAACATTTGGTTTAAAATATTTCCCCTCTGCTTGCAAAAGGCACCAGTCATCAAGGAACTTTTCCAAAGTCTTATGATTTGGCCCAAATAATGAAGAAATCTGAAAGTCTAAGACCTGCAAGAAAACCTGCTTGCCAGCATTTTGAAACCGTGGTGATGTTCAGGGACAGCAGAACAAATGTGTGGGCTCAGCCAGGGGGCACGGGGAGCTCGGGTGGGCTCGAAGGTGGGCTCTTCATAAGACCTCATAGCCAGGAAGAAGATGTAAAGAATCAGTTCAGCTGAGATGAAATCCCAAAAGCATAATGGGGAAGGGTTTAGATAGTAAATTTGGTTTCTAAAATTTCAGTGGAAGTTTCTTCCTCAAAGCTTATAAATGAGCTTGTTCTATTGAGCTCTGAAACAGAGCATGTGAAAGGGCCTTTAGGAACTTTCTCACTTCTTCCCTTGAACTGTTCAGTAGGGATGAAACAAATCAGATAGCACAAATCTCATTTAGCAGGCACCAAAGCAGGCCTGGCTAACCCAGGCCTGCTGCCTCAGGCCAGGACTTGAGCTCAGGGAAGAGCACAGTGCCAAATAACACCAAGGTGTGGCTCCGACCCCTCCATGGGCCATTCACTTAAGAGCTGGACTCGGTGTCCCCTGTGGGTCCCTTGCAATCAGAATACTCTGAGAAATGTCAGTGTGTGAAGCAGTGGGGTTCCTGAGTCCCCCCCTGGGCAGGGGGATGCCGGGCTGCCTTCCGTCTCCTCCGGCTGTGACTGAGCAGCACTGCAGCTCCGGGGCTGCAGATACCACATCAAAGGCTTTGGGACACTTGGAAATGCAGCTGGTAAATCGTATCTGGGCCCATTGTCTGCTGTGGGCACAGGATTATCACGGAGCTGCATCCTGAGAGATAGCTGCCCTTCCCTGGAAAACTCCTCTCAGCATCCTCCCCTCCTCGCCCAGCAGTGACACAGTAAGGGCTGATATCCTTGGAAGGAAACTGGGCTCTGCTTGGGCTCCTCACAAGGCTTTGAAAAATGTCACCTCGCTATTTGCTTCCACCTTTTTTTTTTTTTTTATAATTAATATAACAGCTTTTTTTAAAGCAATTCATCTTTACTAGTAGACATCATAGAAGCATGACCAGCCTCAGCCTTCTGGCCAGCCAGGAAACCAATGGCACCACCTGTGCTGGGCTGTGATGGCAAATAGGAGCAAGAGAATATTTAACTGTGGAACATTATTAAAAATGTAATTGAATTGAGGAACTAAAATTATTTAAGTCTCACTTAAGATACATTGAACATTTGCCTACATTTATTATACTTGGTTCAAAAGATTAAGTTTTGAGTAAGCCCAACACTCCTCAGTTTTTTTCTGTGTTATTTAGTTTAAAAAACCCTCTTTTGTTTGTCCTGCACCAAGCCAGAGCTGCACCCTTGTGTTAGTTCAATGTGCAGACAGGGATCAGGACTGGCAGGGGGCCCTGCAGAATCCATCACAGTCCACAGAAGGGTCGGGCCACTCGGACCAGGCTGCAGGAAAGCCCAGTGGTACCTCAGGGTGGGCTCCCAGAACAGCATCCTGTCCTCTGAGGGTGACAGGACCAGAGACATCAATGCTGTGCCTCAGTGACCCCCCCACTGCCACCGCCCCTTCAGGCACCCTCACAAATGGAACACAAATGCTGAAGCTTTCCCTTCTGTCTGCCCTCAGTAGTCTCCAGGCTTAAAACTCACCCTAATCAAGATGTTTCACGTATTTTCTCCTTCTGGAAGGGCCACCTACCCTGTCTTGCTCGTAGGGTCTTCCCTTTACCTGTGAAAAATCCTATTAGATTTCATTTTTACATCCAACGCTGAGAGTTTTACAGGAACCCCATTCATATGAGGGCTCTACCTTTTTGGCTTCCAGGTATAACAGTCCTTAACAGATGGGACACCTCTAATCTGCTTTGAAAATGCTATTTGTGCAAGAGAGGCATAGTCTGTGCTGATGAGGTATCAGACACAGAAAGTACCATTCAGGTGTTTGCAACTCCTAAAGCTCTTTCTAAAACAATGCTAAATACCAAACCAGTTTTGGTCTTTCTCTCAGAGCCAGTTTCCTATTATTCAGCTCCCTCATTAGAGTCAGCAACAAATAAGTAGGTTGAGCAATAATAAAGCTAAGTTTATCTTGTTTCCTTTTCCTCCACTCCCTTTTCTCACTGTATTACTGAAATTTGGAACAATAACAGGATGCCGGTATGCAGGGTGGGAAAAGGCTGGCTCCCAGCTGGAAAACCTTGGAGACTGGAGAGCTGAACACTCCCAGTATTGCTTAATGAAAAGAGAAGTCGATTTTGCTATTTGGTCTTCATTTTTTGTATACTGCTTAACATTTTGGGATACTGCTGATTTTAGTTTGCTGGATTTGGGGACAAAACGAAGCTCCGTCAACTCTGACTCAGGTAAGAGAGAAATGTTATTTGCTGTCCTTCAGCTGTGAAGTTCATTTCAGAGGTTTTTTGCTTCCACTAAAAATATTTTCTAGTGTCTTAAACAATTTAGGAAGTACAGGCTATGAATGTTATACATACCACAGAATCCTTTGGGCCCCACATTGATGCACTCACACCAAGTTAAGTGCAGACAAGAGTAGAGCTGTTTATACAGTTCACACTGCAAGAGGAAAATCTCTTTGTTGGGCTATAACACAACACTCACAGAATGTTTAAAAGAGATATTTTATGATTTTTGGAAGATTATTTTTTAATATTTAGGTTATGTTGCCAATGCTCATTCAAAATGGAAAAGGGACGGAAATTATATTGCATATTGCACCTGTAAACCCTTTAGGAAAGGATTTCCCTCGTGGTGTGGACAGCTGAGGGTTCGGGACGGTCTGGAGGCAGCTGGTGTGTGCCAGACTGTGATTTGGTGCAATATGTTTGATTATTGGGTGGTGGGCACTGACCAGGCTCCCCAGGGCAGTGGGCACAGCCCCAAGGCTGGCAGAGCTGCAGGAGTGTTGGGATGATCCTCTGGGGCACAGGGGTGACTCCTGGGGATGGTCCTGTCCAGGGCCAGGAGCTGGACTGGATGATCCTGGTAGGTCCCTTCCAGCTCAGCAGATTCTGTGACTGTGGGATTAAAGTGGGGCTTGTCTCAGCATCTGTCTTTGAGGTGCCACAGCTTCACTGTGCCCAATGCTGAGAAGTGACAGCCACCATGTGCCAGCTTTGGCACTTCTCTCCTGCTAAAAGATTTTTTTTATGGCTTAGAGGGGAGTTTATATAAAGAGGTCAGTGATTTGGTCTCCTAAATCTCAAGTTTAAAGTGGCCTAGGTACTTTAGCACTCTAACCCTGGACTGTCAGGTTTTACAGACCCTGTTCTAAGAGACTAGCAATCCTTATTTCAGGGGTTTCTTGATGTCAGTGGTCCTAAAAGACCCATTTTTTAATGATGAGGTATTTTATGAGCGGTGACTTGATACAAAAATTTGCTTGAAAAGGCTTTTATCTTATCCTAAAGCTTTTGTAGCAGCTCCCTGAACTAACAAGCTCGCTGTACAGCTTGCAGAGACAAAGCATTTATGCATAAGAGATGAACTGATTGTGTTTTATTCTGTAAGAACTCTATTCTGCAGTAGTGGGACAGTCAGTATGCACAATGCTGGCTGTGCTGGCTGTCATGCTGTAACAAAGATAAAGGTAGGAAAGAAATGCAAGGGAAATAAAGATACGAAGAAGATGAATCTCTGTGAGAAAATCTCTTCCACTCTTAGCTAGCAAAGACATTCCAAGTTGGCTGCTACTGCAGTTAACAAAGGTATAGTTAATCAATGTGTTCCTGACTTCACTGATTATAAATCATTAGATCAGCATTTGTAAAAGCACACAGTATTACAGATGTTCATGTAGGAAAAAATATTAGACAAAAGCAAGGATGCTCCAATGATTTACAAAAGCTTCTCATCTTAGGTTAATTTGTGCCTTGTAACAACAACCCATATACCAGAAACAAATCACAGAAATGCTGACTTGCAATTTATCTGCAGTATCTCCAGGAGGTGCTTTTTATCCTTAAATAAAGGGTGACCCATGGAAGAAAAGGAACAAAATTAATTTCGTGTATGAGAGTCTTAGAATAGTGCAGGATAGTATAGAGAGGAATGTGAAGTTACAAACAAACAAAAAAAATCAATCTGAAAGCAAAAGATAAACTCAATTAAAAATCACTCTTGCTTTGTCCACAAACCCAGGTTTATTTGTCAGGCTTCTGCAGCTGCAGTGCATTGCAAAAGAAGTATTTCCCAAAGCTTTGCTCATCAACAAAGACCATAGACCCCTTTTTTAAACATTCTAAAACAAATGCTAACACTGAAATTGTGCCCCGAAAGGGACTCGTGTCCCTCAGCAACCTGGAGCTCGCAGGGTGTGAGCTGTGGAGCTCAGTGAGAGGGGCAGAGGGAACAGCTTTGCTGCCACCTTCGCTTCACATCCTGCTCTGCTGTGAACCTGCACTGAAAACAGGATGCAGGTACAAAGGAGGGGCATGCTTTAGAGGCTACTCTGACTTACAGCACTTATGGAACAAAGGACTTGGCTGCACATCTTAAATCACTTCAATTAACATTTCAAATTAAAAATACAAAAACCTGTTTCAAATTCTTTTTTCTTGTCAGTGTCTACAGAACTACAGCTTAAATCAGGCTACAGAATACTTTACATTTTCTAAAAAAGCAGAAGTTCAAAGAATTGAGATAACTGATTATTTCTACCAGCTGAGCCTTCTGCAGGGAAACTTCATGATTATTTTCATCATAATTCCAGGTTTTGCTCAGGTTACCGAAGTTTAATTCAGGGGTTCAGATGTTAGTACCAAGAAGAAAATTTGAGATTCCCTGTTTTCATGAGACATTTGTTGATCATGAAATTATTTTGGTGTATTTTTTTATAGCCAAATATCTTGCCCCTTGTTATTCTTGTGGGTGTACAAACCAAAAGCCCCTCAAAGTGTGTCTGGTTTCCCTTCCAACCTGGAACACAGCAGATAGTGACTGTGTAAACTGGAGATTTGCTAGGACAGAGAGGTGCCCCACTTGCAATCACTAGAACAATTCCCCACATGCCTTTGAAGAGCTGAGCAGAATCTGAACTGGGAGAATGGACTTTGGCAAGCCCAGAACTGGATCCTTGTGAGGTCCATGACAAGACTTTGCTTGATCCCATTTTCAGCTCATCACCCTGCTCCATCCAAGGGGCCCGTGCAGTGTGTTTGCAGACAACACTCTGCTGTCAGGTCATGGCCAGGGGCCACCACTTTGGCTGCCAAGGGGCTTTCAGGCATCCTTCTCCAGGACCTGCCCAAACACAGAGCCCACTGCACACCCAGGGACCCCTCCTGCTGATGCTGGGCACAATGATGTACAAAATGAGTGCACATCTGCTTAGGAAATGTCCCTGTCCAACCACCCAGAGCTGCTCTGGCAGCCTCACTGCCACCCCTCAGACTGTCACTGCTGGGACCAGAGCCCCTTCACAGCAGCAGTTCCATGGCCCAACAGGTCCCACTTGGCTCCCCACACCCCATACACAGTCCAACCACTTTCCCCTCCAGTCCCACTCCAGGTTTCCCATGGCACAGTCTCAGATGCCTCGCTCCATAAAGCCATTTATTCACAGAGCAGTAGCACAGAAACAGCCCAGCCTGGTGCCTGGAGAAGGACTCCCAACACAGGAATCCCTGGGCTTTTATCCCCTCACAGGCCAAGCGCACCCAGGTCTGGAGCCCTCAGCTCCTGCCGTGTCTCTGTGCCCTTGTGGAGTACAGGGTCACAGCCTCAGTCCCCACCCCACAGCCCAACTGCAGCTGCCCTTGAGCCACCTGCACTCAACACACCCTACACACCTCCCACACTGAGTCAGGGTCACTCAGAACCCCACTCGGAGTGGGAAGGGCACTACCAGGATCAATGAGTTCAGCTCTTCAGTGCATGAATGCAGGTACCAAACCCATGACCTTGGTGCACCATGTCCTAATCAACTGAGTTCATCGCAGGGTCACTGTAAGGAATCTGATCATGAAACATGGAAAAATTAATACAAAATTGTGAACAACCTGTTTGCAATTCTTTTGATTTCCACTCATCTCCATCTGAATTTCAGTTTTGTCAATGAGAATGGAACTAGCTATACTTTGAATGTAAGGTTTTGCTGAATGTGTTAAGTTCTCTCATCCTTCTGAAATGAATTTGTGCCATGAGTTTGTTTTATACATATGTTGCTATACACATCTGTAGGTCAGGCAGTGAGATTTGAGGCCCAGCCCTTCTAGATTCTAAATAAACCTCATGGACATTCACAGGGCCTGGAACAGTTCAAGAGCTGTGATTTTCAGGGCTGGCAAACGCACAAGGGCAAAAGGACAACTTACCATCCACTGCACTGTCTGCATCTCAGTTTTGCTACTCTGAGAATATCCCAGTAAATATTTACAGTCAGTAAACCAGAAAGAGTCAAGCACATGGATGAACACCAGATAAGCACTTTTGTGTGAGACAGACAGCAAAACTCTTAGAAAAGATTGGCAGCTGCATGTGAAAGTGTTATCAAGTATTATCCATGAAGGTCCAGAACTTACAGTGAAAATGACTGATATTTTAGGGAAAGGCAAGCGTGGGTACCTAGGGCACACTGCAGAAATTGCACAGGTAGCTTCCCAAAAGTCCAGTGGAGAGGAAGGAGCTGTCTTCTGCCCTGACATTGCTACCTGAAATACCAGGGGGTACAGAGCACCATCATTGTTAGATGCAGAGCAGAACAGAAATGTTTGCAAATCTTCATTTTCAAAATCCAAAGAGTTCCCAGTCTATTTATTTTATTGTCCCGGTTTTATTCTCCCAGTCTAGTTGTCATCAAGGCACTTCTGTTCCTGCCCAATTTCACCAGCATCCCCTTGCCAAAACTTGAGGAGGAAGAGCCCCCCATTTCTATTGCACATTCCTTTAAAAAGCCTCTTACAGACTCCACAAACTCACAGGAGCCCATCTGGCTTTGTCGCCACTGAGGTCACCATTCCTCTGCATTCTCTGCATCCTCCTCTCTCCCCAAGCCCACCAGCAACATCTGCAATGGTTCTCCTGACACCTGGCACAGCTCACAGGGCACAAGGTGTGTTATCTGCAGCACACACAGCCCTTGGCCTTATTGTGTATGACAGTGTCAAGGGAAATTCCACTTCCACAGCGTGTCTGGAGGATGCAGTTGAATTCCTTCTCCTGCCTTTGTCCACATTTTTAAGCAATGCTTTGGTAGAGCCAGTCTTCCTTTTCCCCTTCCTTTCATGATTCTATCTGGCATGAATCTGTGCTTTGGAAATCCTCTAGGAATGCAAAATCTGCCTTACAACATGCTGCTTGAGGAGACCGAGGGCCTGGTGCTGCTCTCATGCAAATGATAGGAAATCCTGCCATTGATTGGAGTTGTTCCTGTGAGAGGTTCAGTTTCATTGGCAGAATCTCCACTGGCACAAAGCTTTAGGTTCCCTTCTCCATTCTCTTTGTGGGATACTCCCCCTCCTGCCCCCAGGGCTAGACCTGAATTCAGAAGAGATTTGCATTGTCTTAGTGGCTTTTACTGTCATTATCTTTCAGATTGTGGCAGTTTTCACCCATGTCCACCCAAAACTCCAGGCCCCCCCTTTCCCACAGGGAAAGGAAAAGGAGAAAAGGCAAAAAAATAGCTGAGAGATAATGGCAAAGCAGACTCAGAGTGGCTAAATAATGAAATGTATTACTATCAAGATAACTAAAACGAAAAAGTAAGAAATAAATCAGTCCCAAGAACACCCCTCTCCTCCCACTCCTCCCTCCCTCCAGCAGTTCCAGGGAGCAGGGAATGGGGGTTTGCAGGTGGGTGTTGTTGCTGCCATTGCTCTTGTCCTGGGGGTCACTCCATGGGGGGCAGTCGGGTCTCTGCCCCCCGATGGGCTCCGGGGGCTGCAGGGGGACAACCTGCTCCCCCACGGTCCTGCCCACGGGCTGCAGGGGGGCCACAGCTCTGAGTCCTTCCCCTGCTCCCCTGGGGTCCCTCCCACGGGGGACAGTCCTCGATAGACTCTGCAACATGAGTCCACCCCCCGGGCAACACTTCTGCTGGGGAAAAAACCTGCTCCAGGTGGGTCTCCTTCTCCAGGAGTCATGGCTGCAAGTCTCTGCCAGGATCTCGCTCCATCCTGGGCCTCCCCCAGGGCAACAGCTCCTTCTGCATCCACCTGCTCCTCCAGGGGCTACAGGGGGGTCATAGCGTGGAGTCCTTCCCCTCCTGCTCCCACGGGGGGTCCCTCCTTCTCCTGCTCCCACCTTGGTCTCTGCATTGTTATCTCATGGCTGGAATTTTTTTTTCAACTGCCCCACACTCCTAAATTCTTCACTCTGTTATCCCAGAGCTGTGACTGTGATTCTTGATTGGCTCAGCTCTGTCCACCAGCAGGAGGTCCCTCCTGGCCCTGGCTGTCACTGGCTCCACAGGACAGGGGAAGATTCTCGCAGCTTCTAACAGAAACCATCCTGGAAGCCCCCCTTGCTACTAAAATTCAGCTCTAGAAACCTATGACACAGATATTTAATTTAGGGGTTTAGGCTCTCATTAAAACACAGACAAGTATTGCTACTCCATACACGTTTCTATATTGTTCAGATTGCCAGTGCACCCCACACTTATCCAGCACAGAAATTAAGAAGTGAGGGTAGAAAGCAGAGAGCACTAAAAGCTGGAATACTTTTTGTAATGGGTTCATTCTGCAAAGACAACACTGTGAGTTTGACAGTGACAGAGCTGTGGCAGAGCTCTGCAGCACCATTTAACAAACACATTTGCTTTGTACCATAGACTTGCCAGCAGCAGCCTCATCAAAAGTTTAGGATTATAACAGATATTGAATTACTGAATAGTAATTGCACTTGGAGGTGACTTCAGTTTCAAACAGGAAGAAAGGGGCACATTTCTCTGTGGAATATATTGTCTCATTGTCCTGCTGTGAAATGGTGATCTGTATCACCTGCCTTACATGGATTGATCTTTGGCTTCTTTACATGATGAGAAAGAGTTCATTCTCACAAGGAAGGGGTTTTCAGTGGCTGTGATTAAAACATGAGCTGTGGGAGAAATAACTGTTCCACTTACACAGCCACTAAAGAGGGGAAAAAATCCCTCCTAGGCTCAGAAAACACCTCCAGCTGTGTCTGGGGTTCGGGCAGCAAACCCACAGGAG
This sequence comes from Formicarius rufipectus, assembly GCA_013399695.1. Lineage (NCBI taxonomy): Eukaryota > Metazoa > Chordata > Aves > Passeriformes > Formicariidae > Formicarius > Formicarius rufipectus. The sequence continues at coordinate 143,573 of VXAU01005300.1, forward strand.
CAGCACTGCTGTGAGCAAGAACTTCCCACACATCAGGGACTCGGAGCCACCAGCTCCTGGGGAAAGCAGCAGTTCTGTCCCCCCATGGACAGGTCCTGGCTCTGCTCTGGGGGGTAAAACTCATCAGCCTAATGACCTGCTTAAGCCACAGTGCAGGAAACAGAGCACAACACAGCACAACTCTTTGTTAAATCACAATCACTCCCACACGGAAACAAATCCACACTGAAAAAAAGTCACGCCACTTACAACAACTTTCCTCCTCTTTTTAAGCTTCCCTGTGTCTGAGGCCTAAATTTTTAGGCTCTCCAACATGGCTTTATCAGCACATTAAACTGGCTATTTTCTTCCCTGGTTTTAGTTTGATTTCCAGATGAGATTTTCCTGACAGAAGCCAAGCTGTAAGTAAAACTATTGAAAGGCTCATTGTAAATTCACAAGGGCAGTAATAACATCATCTGCATCGTCTCACAACATCTGGAGATTATAACAATGGAAATGTTCCAGGAAAAGACTGTAACTATGGAGGTGGGCAGAAAAGGTCTGAAAGTTAATTAAGCCTGGTCTAGAAGTCTAGTTGAATAAGGGCAGGAAATAGAGAAGAATGAACTGACATTTGAATTAGACGTTTTCAAAAGGGAGAAAAATATTGAATACTAAACAAAACCTAACCAGACACACCCTGTTTTTTTAGCCTCTTGCCCAGATAGAAAACAAGAGATTTATGTATATGTACATGTTTTCCTTATCTGCCAGAAAATTAATTTTCAGAGGAAACCCTAATGCATTCAGTTACCCAGGAGAATAGCCTGGACAAAGGAACAGGCCCACACAGCCAGCTGAACATGGTTTCTCTGCTTCAGATTACTGTTAGTGCAGTAAATATCAATTACTGTGACCTGGGCATGATGCTTGTGTTCCAGACAGATACTTTTGCTCTTGAGCTTTTGTTAAAGGAAAATGTCAAAAAAATCTTATCTGCTGTAAACACAGCTACATTGTACCTTAAAAAAAAAATCCTGTTTATTGCAAGTGGTTCCTCAAAGGATCGGGACTTTCCCTTAATGAGAGCTACTCAGCTGGAGCTTTGTGCTAGGAAGGCCCTCTGATAGTGGGGTGTTATATGGAAACAAAGAGGAAATGGAGAAAGCTCTTCAATACATTATTCTTACAGTGTATCTTATTTTGTTTCATCTTGACCAATTTCTTAATGACCCAGTGACAGGTTCAGCTGTCTCTGTAGAGCAGCACCGAAACAGGTCCATTCTGAAAGGTGCACACTCTTTATTGTAGGGGACAAAGTTGCTGGTCAGAGATGCTTAAGAAATCTTTTTGATGACCACAAACACCTCCAGTATGCCCAACCTATTCCACTTCTGCACTGGGATGGGCAAATAATTTTTGGGGGATTCCCTTGTCCCCCTGCTTCCCAAAAATGTTGTGGGGGGAGTGCTGGGGATGAGGGAGGCTCAGTGCTGAGACATCTGCACCTCTGTCTCTCTAGCTGGAGCCACCACAGTTTGGGGTAAGCAAAAGGAAACAGGCCCAGAGCAGGAGAAAAAAGCTGGATCTACAACCACAGAAATATGTCCCTGAGACTGATCAGCCCTCAAAGCCAGCAAGACCCTTGTCAGCAGTGGGGGCACCTGACTGCAGGATCATCCCTGAAACTGGCTTAGGGAATCAAGGGAGGGAACAAGCTCTTTACCTGTCTGCAACACTGGCGCTTCCTCACTAGTTTCAGCATCTGTCTTTATCAATAATTAACCTAGAGGGCAGATATTTTCCTTTGAGCTTTTTAGTTTGGACAAGGAATTCATGGGGGAAATGTCTGCAGTTCCAGACTAAGCATGCAGGGTTATCCCACCCATCTTATCAGCTCGCTTCAGAACAGAAGGGCTGTCTTCAACCCAAAGTTAAGCCCCAAAATAGGTCAAATTTCAAGAGCATTTGGCAACTGTCATCAGAAGATGTGGCCAAGAACTCATTCTCTGTCATTTGATTGTGAGTTTCACCCCTGTAACTTCTGCAAAGCAAAAATATTAACGCCATAGTTTTATAACTAATCCATTCTTCACCAGGTACAAGTCATGTAGGAGCATAGACAGCACTCTCCAAACTGCAAATGTGTTTTTGAAAGTTTTGGGGAAATGCACATTAACAGGAAATTGAGAGATATCAGCAGAAGTTAATTCTTCCACCTCTGAGATTCTGGGCCCTGGGACTTGACTGTCAGAGCTGTCTCAGAATTCTCTCCACTCACCCAGCACCCAGCAGAGGATCTGTGTGAGCCCAGCTGGCGCTGTGCCTGCTGCCCACGGGAGGTGTTGGGGGCTGGCACAGTGGGCAGCAGGGGCTGAGCTGGGTCACCCCCGGTATGCCCAGGGGTCATCCCTGCTCAGGCTCAGAGCAGATCAGCAGCACCAAGCACACTGTTCCTGCCTGCACCTGAGAGCTGCCCTGTGCCCAGACTGAGACAAGCAAAGCCAGCTGAAGCTGGGCTTTCCCCACTCATGTACAACAACAGTTGTACCTTGGTGAATCTCCCCAGCTGAAATATTATGGGGCACCTCACTGGGGTGAAACCAACTACAGTAAAGTCAGGAGACTTTACTGGTGCAAGAGTTGATTGGTCCTGCACCTGCCTCACCCCGCTTCTCTTCCAAACCCAAATCTCAGATGCAGATGTGGCAATCCACGCATCCCTTTTCCATAAATGTGTCTTGGCGAGGAACAAACAAGCCCTTCCTTCCTTACTGACTTCTCTAAAATCGCTGTGTTTAGAGCAAATGTCTTCTTAGACCCTACATTCCTTATTTTCAGTGCACACTCCTCTTAGTACTCACTTCAAACGTGGAGCCAGCAGGTCACTCACTGAAACTCGGTCAGGGATGTCAGGAGGCTCTGGGAGGACCTTTTGGTGGATTCGTTCTTGCTGCTCCCCCATCTTCAGTGCACAGGCTTGGAGAGTGGCTTTGTTTCTTGAAAAAAACAAAACAAACAAAGAAAAACCAAAAAGAAACAAAAGCAAACAAGCAAACAAAACCATGAAGAAAGAAAAAAGAAGTGAAATCAGGTCCTGCCTTGCCTGTTTTGAGCCAGTTCTGTATCTGAGGTCACAAAAAGACTGGGAGCCCAATTTGTCTGCCATCTTTCCACCAAGGCACTAACCCTTTAATATACACACAGCAAGTATTTATAGGCCTTTTAGAGACAAATGTCTACCTTTCCAAAAGACGAATCTGTGCTGGCTGAGGACTCCATCCACCCATGAGATGGAGTTATATTTTGCATCATCCAGGAGAGAACTTTTGTGTGAGTTGGACAAACAAGGAGAAAAAATCATCAATACATTTTCCCCAGACCTATCAGAAACTTGGAGCTGGAATCAAAAGTTATTTCATAATAGAATTCATTCTCTTTTCCCCTGGAAAAAAAAAAAAGAGGAGCCAAAACCCCAATGAAAACCAGAGCCAGAGCCAGAAGTGCTGAAATCCTCATCAGTTGATACACAAGTGCTGCAGCATCAACATCAAGCACGGAGCAGCACTGAGTGATGTGTGGGGTTAGTTTGAGAGTAGCAGGTTTACTTAAGATATTGCTGAAGTGGCAATTCATTCAAAGGTACTGTCACAAGCATAAAATGTCATTTTACAATTGGTTTTCAGGCAGGCATTTGCACTGCAGATTGTTTAGTCATCAAAGTGGCTATTTGCTAAAAGGTACTATCATGCATATCAAATGTCATTTCAGAATCAGTTTGCAGGCAGGCTTTTGCACTCCAGGCTCTTTAGTCATCAGTGGAAGCCACTTCTCAGATGCATAAATTTGCCATAAAGACAATCAAAAATATAACACCAGGTAGTCAGGCCTATTTAAATCAGCCCAGTAATCCAGAAAGTAAAAAGCAGCACAGTGTTCTCAGGAAAGGCCCGTTTTAATCACTGCTCACTGGTGAGGACATGTGACAAAACACTGAGTAGCCACCCCATAACAAACCGGATCTGAAAAAGCAAAACCAAAATGATTACTCCAGGTCAAACGTTGCAGGATTTACTTAGACAGCTCTTTTGGGTGGTGTCACTGCAGTTTGAAGCCCAGCCCTAATTCCCACTGTCCTCAAGAGCCCACGGGGAGCCCCAGCAGAGACGGAGGGTCACGCAGGTGCCGAGGAGAACCTGAGTGAAGGTAACGACCGGATCACTGGGGGTGTTTCTCTGGGTGTGTTAGAAGCTGCTTAGAGCAGTCTTGGCTAATTATGAAATGGAGAACAAAGCCTGAGCCTGTTGGGACTTCTGAGCCTGGTCCCCTGTCAGCAGACCACAAACACATTTCAGTCCTCTGTGCTCCAAATGCACCTTTAAAAGGGATAATGCTTTTTATCCGTTTGAGGACTTTTCACAGCTACATATTTACACAGCTACAGGAGCTCTATCAATTTGTGTTTGCACAGCCCTTTACAGTCCCTGAAAGGCAGCACTAAGTATTGTGAGGGCTCTTTTCTTTTAATAATGATTTTCCTCCTTACCAAAACTCCAGGCATTGCAAAGAAGAACAAGGTCGTTTATCCCCCTCCTGTGTTTGCTGTTCTAACTTGCTGTTTCTTAAGTCTCACCACATTCACACATTTCCTTTTGGTCTTACACATCGCAGAGATGAGAATTTAATGTCATTCTGCTACTGGACACTGAACCAGATTCTGCTCTGTGTCTGTCATGGCTTTACTGAGCACAGCAGTTTTGGAGGTGTTTAGATATGGTATCAGAATATATTTTTTGCAGCGTTGTCTACCCTGTGAAACCCTAATTTTTTTGTATGGGGGTTTTTGTTTTCGTTTGCATCATTCAGATTCCAACCAAGATAGAGCAAGCAAAAATAATCTTTCATTGCCAGCATTCCTGACAATGAGATATGCAAATTATCTCAGCAACATGGACACAAACTTTTTAAAATACATTTCTTTTCTGGTGTAGGGTAGCCTCTCCAAGGAAATTTCTCTCTCAGGATGTTGATTTTCGCTTCTCTGCCACTATTCAGGTTTTTTGGGTGCTGAAAAATTCTCAAAGATAAGCATAAGATTTTATCTGATCAACCAGAAAAACACATCGTTTTTGATGCAACTGCCTCTTAATTTCCCAAAGTCTCTGTACAGAAACCTTGTTTAACTCCTATTTAACATGCAAGCATTGAACTATTTTATTTGAAAGCCGAACTTGTATAAGCGTTAGTATTCACTTTTAGAGTGAGAAGCAAACCAGATGAGAGGTAAACACCAGAAAAAAAAATCCATAAATGTTCATAAAAATATTTCATCCAGTGTGTTTTCATTATATGGAGACCTTGTTTATATTAGCTGTTCATCACCCTTACAGCTGATTACTTGCCAAAACAACTTGCAAAATGCAAACTTTTAATTAGTACAGCATTCTCTGTATCTCCACCTGATATTTTTTTAATAATTGCTCCCAGTCTGAGAAAAGAAACTGCACTGTATGAACCATGTGTTCCATAAATCACATTGAATACCAGAATTTCTCAGTTAACTGTCTATAGTACCCTGCAAACCAGGAGTTATTTGCTAAAATAATTCAACACATAAAATGAATAATATGGGTGGGGAAAACTCATCATTTGCTGAAAGAAAATTTAAGGGCAATGTAAGAAACTCAGCTACTGGAATAAACCATTCCCCTGCTAACTTTCAGGAATATTTATTATCCCTGTTTAATTTGAAAGAAGTTTGAATTACTGGGCTAATCAATCAGGGACAGAGGGACAACAAGACTGTACTTTGGGGGAGAGCAGGGCAGGGAGCTCCTGGCAGAGCCACATGGCACAGAGTGGGCACAGTCCTCCTCCAGAAGCCTGTGGCCACAGGGGGCTTTATTTGAAGGGATGCATCTGGTTTCCTCTCCTCAGTCATGGCTGCCATAGCAAAGATGAGAAGAAATGAAAAGCCAGTCTCTCCATCCACCTGTCATCCCTAGGAACTTCCCTGGGACTCCATGGGAATGCATTCTCCTACTCAGGCATGGGAATATCCCTCTTCTGCTACTGCCTCTGGCATTTCAAATGAGATCTGCTGGGAAGGGAAACTATCAAGGCCAGAAATGAGAGCATTTAGAACATCTTGTCAAGGGCTACCATCCATGGAAGGTGATCCTCACACCAGGAGAGTGCCCTCACCCACTCACTGCTCCTGAAGAGCCCGCACGTGCTGCCAGCAAAGGGTGTTCTGAAATATTGTGATGAATTCAGGACAGATTCAACAGCAATGGCCAATGGAAAACTTGCAGGGTATCCTGGAAGAACTGTCTTCAGAGCCAACCTGTCCTATGGAGTAGAGCACATCAGATGTCCCTAGAGAAGAGCAGCCAAAATGTGAGTGTGCACTGTCACCTCTGCCACGAGGAGCAGGGTTGAAAGGTGCCAAAGGCCGAGCAAGAAGCATTTTCTGCAGGAGGCTCTCCCATCTCAGCCTGGGTCTGACCCACAGTGGGTACCAGAGGGCAGGTCAACTCCACCAAACCCCTCACAAAGGAATATTTACTTACCAAGGAGGCTGGGCAAGTATTAACAAGGAATCCATTTATGAGGAATCAAAGGAAGTGGAGCCACCTTAAAGTCTAACAACACAAAATGGATGTGCTGAGCAAAAGGGATAGCTGAAGTTTCAGCTGAAATGCAAACAGATTTTAAAAGATTCAGTCAGCATTTTCTGTATTCATGGCCAAACTTCCAAACAGCAGTACAGGAGAGCTCCACTGAGCAGAGCAACAAGAGAAAAGGACTTTTTCATCACTACAGCCTGGTTTGGGCAAAAGCACAGCCTGTATAGTCACCCCCAACCAACAGGTTTCCTTTGGTTACTGTGTTTTGTAACTTTATAGATAAAAGACACACTCGATCACATCAGAATCACATCACTGCTTGCCAGTTTCCACTTGTGAAGTGCACATATACACAAATAAAACATAGAGAAACAACTAAATCTTACTCATTTTTCTAAAAGTATTCAAAGTGCTTAAAGTACAAAAAATTAGCTAAATCAAAGAGTTCTGTTGGAACCCAGAAAACTGTATTAAACACAGCTTATCTACTAAAAAGCAACTTCAAAGCCACCTTATTCAGTCACTTCCTCCATGGCCACAAAGGAGGGATGTTCCTCAGCTTAGGGATAACATTGTGGGACAGAGAAAAGCACAAGAAAGCAAAATTTCATGGTAAATAAAATCTTTTTCCTGACAATGATGCTGCACCATGGGATAACACTGATTGCCTGGTTACCAAAGAGTAATTTTGGAAATGTCTCAGCACCTTCCTGATGAAGATATTAATTGAATCTTGCATCCAGCAACCTGTGTGATGTCAACTTCTCATCACAATTAATGGGTTTATTTTTTGATGTGCACACTGACAGCTCCTAAAAGTTAAGGGAAAGTCATTTATGTGCAATTTAAAGTCTGATTACTTGTGTGTTACACTTCCCTGACAGTCTTTTATTGGGAAAGGGAAATTTGGTAAGAAAATTAATCAACTTTGCTACATTAAAACAGCAACTCAATCTGATATGAAAGTCAGGCCTAAAGTTTGCTGATATTAACACATGACACAAAAATATGGTTTCACCTGAGAATTATTTGACAAATGATCATTTAGTAGATGGTAAAGCCTGAGAACAGAGCATAAGGAAACTTAATATATTACTTCAAAAGTTTCAAAAGACAAGATATTGAATTAATAAATGAGCTCTTTGAGGAAGGTAATTTGATATATTGTACTTGGAATTGATTGAAAATTTCACATGAATCACTTTTTTCACAAAAATACCCACACAGATTTTATTTTAAATCATTATTTTCCATATGAATATACTGACTAGAGCATATTTTCTGTCCATGGCACATCAAAACATTGCATTTGGGTTTGTTAAGCTGGAACATTTCATTTCTAGTGGGATTAACACAGAGTTTGCCCTGGCCCACCCCTGGTGCCATGGGCTGCCCTGGTCATGGGGACCTTGGTTGCTCAGTCCACTCCTCAGAGTAACAATGGTCACTCAAGTCACTTTTATGCAGCTTTCAAAACACCTTTTTTATTTCATTAAAATACTGTTTGTTGGTTTTTACAGATGAGAGGAAAAAGCCTGAAGTTTCACATTTTGGTGCTAAGGCAAAAGCAAAGGAATAAAGGAATGTCTCTTTGCACGTCTATGTGTGCTCTCTCTGCTTAATCCAATTCTGTTATTGGTTATATATTTTCGTTTTTATATTACTTTCTAGGCTCCAGAAGATGAACCACATTATTCTGCTTTTCTCATTGCTCTTTGCTCTGGCATTTGCTGACAGAGAAAGTCAGAAAAAAACCCCAAACCTCCCTTCAAACCATGCCAGTCACAAACGGGTGAGGAGAGACTGGATATGGAACCAGATGCACATCAAAGAGGAGATTGATGCGCCACTGCCACACCACGTGGGCAAGGTAAGCACGACCCAGCAGCAGCACAGGAGGAGGTGGAAAGCACTGCTTATTTACAGTCTGGGCAGGAGAGAAACAAAGGAAATAGAGTGGGATCAATACCTACATATTAACATGCACAAATCTTGGGCAAAGAGTAAATTAATAATGATGTCAAAGGGATTCTAATTCTTTTGAAGAATACAATAAATTTTAGCCAATGGCAGGTATGGAGCATCTTCAGTGCAGGAACATTGTGTGCAGGTTAGGAAGGAAGGCTGGTGCCTGATGTGTGTCAATATTTCTCATTCCGGCAACATGAGATTCTTTGAGAGATCAGCCAATAAAACATACGCATTAAAAACCACACAGTTCACATCTCTCAGCCCGGATGCTAAACAGAAGTGTTATGTTTAGGAACACTGTTACACAGTCACAACAATTGGTTCAGAAAGCGAAAGAAAATTTCTTAAAATAATAACAAGCATTGACCTGCTTGCAAACCCATTTTCTTCAGGGCAGAATCTTGTGATTACTGTGTATGTCCCACACAAGTTCCTCCAGTGTAGTCCTTCAGACTGAGCTGCCGTGCTTCTTTCAGACACACGGGGCTGCGTTTCCCTCCTGGGTACAACCACCTCTCCTGTCCAGGCTGTCCCAGCACAGCAGAAACAAAGGGGCCACAGATGCCCTCAGCTAACACAGCACCTCTGTCTCATCCCAGCCCCAGACTGAGAACACCTCCATTCCTGGGGCTGTCCCAAGCAGGGACAGTTCCCTCCGTGCACAGTCCATCTCCATTCCCTGCAGGGACCGTGTCAGATAAACCTGCAGAGCTGCCAGAGCTGCAGGGCTGAGTGACAGCTGCAGGGGTGTGCTGGGACAGGCTGATTTTACCTGTCAGGACCTTGGATGCTTTCCTTTGTGTGTTCATCCTCAGCACTAGGAAAGGCGTTCTCAGAAGTCTGTACTTTTTACCCTGAGTAAGTACATAAAAACAGAGAGAAGGCACAGACTATTCCGTCTTTGAGACAAGGGCGAGGGTATTTCTCATGTTATGTCTCCACAGTTGTAAACTGCTCTCCAGCAGCCAGAAGCTTGGTTAAGTATGTGGAATGAGGGAAGGAAATAGTAAAGACACATTTCAACATAGAAAACTGAAATTAAAAATTTGTTCAACAGAAAATGACAACTACAGGATAAATCGAATCCTGAATACTTAGCAACTGAAATCTCTGATAACAACAGTAAAAAAGGGCTAGAACTTCTTGGTGAAACCCAGCAATTCTTGATAAATAGCTTGCTGAAATAAGAATGCTGATATAGCGTGTGGAATATTGTGGTTAAAACCTTCTATCAGTGTCTTTACATGGGTGAAGGTATAGAATCATCAGATTATTTACAGAGTAAATAATGTGCAAAAGAATTTGGAATTGGATTAAACTAAATTTTAAAAATTATTACTGATCATTTCTTTTACCCCATCCCTTTTCATTGCATATGATGTCCAATTTTCAAATCTATGTGGTTAAAACCTTACCGACATAGCATGAGCCTGAAGGCTGACTATTAAAAATTTGCATGTGACTAAACACTGGAAAGCTGCCAGCTATGGCAGGAATTCTGCTAAATGCTAAGGAAAAGAGACTAATGCTGAATAATTCCACTAGCTCTGATTTCAGATTTGCTCCTGTAACCGTGAGCAAAACCTCTGGGACGTTCAGAAAGTTACTTGCAAACAAGAGCAGCTCAAACTGAACGTGGTGGCGCGTGTTAATTCAGACATAAAGAAGTTAATGATCTGTAAGTGTTAACTGCACCAACAATTTATATCTTTAGGAAATAGGAGATTTGATTTTTAAAATGCTTCTTTGATATACAAGCAATTGAGTTTCAGTGTGGAGGCAGTGTTAGATTATGTTATGTTACCCCATAACCCCACGTGTTGCAGCTGCTGGGGGGCTTTAGCTCAGTAACACTCCGGGTGACAGCAAAAGTCTTGATGGCCATTCCCTTGTCCAGCTGAACTGAAGGAGTCCTGGTTGAGTGTGTCTTCTGGGAAAAGCTGTGCTGCATCCACCTGCCAAAGCCCACTTTTATCTCTCTGAATTATACTTTCCTTCTAGATCACATCAAGTGTGAGGAACAACAACGCTAAGTACATTATTGAAGGGGAATATGCCAACACCATTTTTAAAGTGGAAGAAACCAGTGGTGATGTTTATGCCTTTGAGAGGCTTGACAGAGAAAAGAAAGCAGAGTATGAGCTGACAGCTCTCATTATTGACAGAAGAAACAACCAGTCACTGGAACCTCCATCTAAATTCATCATCAAGGTTTATGATATCAATGACAACGTCCCTGTGTTTGTACAAAAAGTATTCAATGGATCTGTCCCAGAAATGTCACCAGTAGGTATGTTCTTCTGTCACTCATTTCCCTTCATATCTCTGGTTAAAAGGCAGAATCAATACTAAATATGCTGTTTGAAAATCCTTCCCCAGGAACCTCAGTGACCAAAGTGACAGCTGTAGATGCTGATGACCCAACAGTTTCAGGTCATGCCACAGTGACCTACCAAGTCATTAAAGGAGATGAATATTTCACCATTGATGACTCTGGTAAGTCAGATATATGAATGTCCTTGCACTTTGTCCTTACCCTGCCCTTTGAAGAAAACACAGTTTTAAGCCTTTTTCATTCTGGAAGAGAGGAATAGTAATTCAAAAATATAATTTTAACCATGATTTAGAAGGAAGTTTCATTCACACCTACACAATGTCACTGTTTATATCTGGAAATGAGCTAATAAAGTCAGGAGACCTGGTGCCATAAAGAAATGAGAAGATAAATGGCTATTTTTTTTTCCACTGATGAAAAGACTAGTCAGGAGCTAAGTTTGTGTTTTCACTTCAGCAGAGATACCATTACTTTGACCAAACAGAAAAAGGGAATACATGAATTCTGAAGCAGTATTCAATAATCAACAATCATTCACTTCCCTAAACTTTTCTGCTTAAGTTTTTCCCAGTTTTAAAAATACTGTCAGTAGCTGTTGCAACCACACTCATCTTCTAGAGCAAAGAATGCAGGTAAACAGGTGATCAGACAAGAGGCTGCAGTGACTGAGTTTAGGCATTGTCAGACTGCTCCAGGCAGCAAAGACCAGTTTAAAGGACTATGTTGTACAGAATCTCCTAATATTCCATCATGCAGAAAGACTTCTAACATTTCTAGCCTTAGAAAAATACCACTGTAAAGATGTTACTTAAAGCTGAATGTCTGGTATAACAGAAAAACTTGCTGCCAAAGTCAAGAGATGTTGGACATGCAAAATCTAAACATATTCAATACTATTTTTTCACAGGTGTGATTTCTACAACAAGGCCTGATTTAGACAGAGAGACTCAATCAACATATGAAATTGTTGTTAAAGCAAAAGATGCTCCAGGGACTTCTGGGGATTCCAGCACAGCCACAGTCATCATCACTTTATCTGACATCAACGACAACTTCCCAGTGTTCAAACACTGTGAGTGCCGTGCAAGCTCTGGAGCACGTGGAAACCAAGGGTTGGCACAACTGAAATGAGTTTAGGTCATGGTTCCGCACAATGCAATTTTTCTTAGAAATGGCCAAAAGAATTTTACATATTCAGAGGGTCTTCTGTACTTTGGCTCTTACTGCATTTCCTGGGCAATGAACCCCTGGAGCAGAAAACAAAAATAAATACTCATTTCATCACTTTGGGCAAGGTCTTGACAATCTGGGGTATTATTTATACTTCTATAAAAAAGTACATCAAAGTACTGTCTTGGAGATAAACAATGTCGAACTTTCAATGAAATATTTTTCTCCACATCTATAAAGTAAGAAAAATTTTTAACTAAGTTCTAATTTTCATATAAACACTCTTTATGGCCTTTTTTCTTTTCAACAGCATCATTTCACTTCAAAGTTCCTGAAAACGTTTCAGTAGGAGGAGAGGTTGGCAGAGTCAAAGTAGAGGATGTCGACGAACCACAACACAGAAACACAAAATACAGTTTTGTCCGAGGAGATTACAGGGACACCTTTGAAATCGTAGCAAATCCATACACAAATGAAGGGATCATTAGGCCAAAGAAGGTACTTTTCCTGTAACAAAGATGATTATTGTGTTTTTCCAGAGGAATGTTTGATTTGGTTTAGCACTAGCAGCAGGGGAAATGGAGGTGCCTGGAAGTCAGCATGAACTGTGTTGATCCTGGACACCTTTTCTGTAGGCTCTGAGAGAAGCAGAGCTGTGATTTCTAGCCCATTGTAACCTCCATTCCTGAAAAAAACTAGAATTACTGCAGAGTGCAATGACAACTAAGTCAGATATTCAAGTTACACACTTTGGGCTCTTCTCAAACTACAGATAGCTGAGTGCTTTAAAGAATCAGTGATTTTAAGGGTTGAACCAACTGACCATGCCAAAGAATCTTTCCCTTCTGCACCCCAAGTGAAACAAAAGCAGAAAATGCAAGCAGGTCCACCTGACCACTCTTCTAAAAGTGCTCTGTACAGTTTGGCCTTTGCTCCCACCTGAGCCTCTGCTCCCTTACTCTCCTCAGGGTGTTTTCAGGGCTTCCCCACTATTTTCCTGTAACTTCTTAAGAAGGCCCAGGCTTTATTATGGTTTATTTTTTGGCTTTGTTTTCTTTTTAAATTCTATAAGCTACTTGATTTGTACCAAGGGACTTCCCTGTGCTAGGCAGAGCACTGCCAAACCAAGACTTCATTGATTTCATTGACTTGTCATTAAAAAAGAGGAGGGAGGACTGTAAATCACCTCCTGTAATCCTCAGATTGGCAGGAATGTGTTTCCTACTTCCAAATATGTCCCTGTAACTGTTCAGGCTAGCAATGTCACTAAGAAGATAAAACTTTCAGGAAAAACAGTAGCAGTACTTCAAGGCTGGGAGTGAAGCCCTCAGCCCACAGTAGGGGTAAGCAGCTTTCCTTCACCTAATGCAGCCCTTCCCTGGTCTTCCCAGGACCTGGGGAATGCAGGAGCAGTAACAGCCCCCACACATACACTCACTGAGGGGATTGGAATCAGCTCTTCTTTTAACAAGTAGTGGGCTAAGTTCACCCCTCTATTTTGTAATGTGATTTTGGCCATGGAAGTGTCATAATTTTAAATATGCAACTATGTGAGATAAAATTTCATCTGCTAGATAAGCACTATCACTTCCATCTGCAATGACTACTCAAAGAGAGAGTCACCACAATTAATTCCTGTGTATCTCACAGTGCCTTTAGAATCTCAAAGGCACCCAAACTCTGAAATAAGCCATAGATCTTACTGCCCAAGCTCCTAGCCTTCCTCCCATTGTGTGGCTCCTTTTATAATCTCAGGTAATAAGAAAAACAGGGAAGAGGATGTTTTTTATCATTAAAAACCCCAGCTATCAGTCAATATAGCTCTGCAGTCTGCCTAGAATGCCTTCAGAGCAGAAAGTCTTGCCAAGAGACAACCTGGTTCCCAGGCCTTGGGGGAAAAGAGATAACCAAGTTTTGGTAGTTACAGGATTACAAAAATAAAATTGTTGAAAGCAAGAAATACTTACAGAACTTAGAATACTGGATGAATCTGTTCCAAACCAGAGGCTGTTCCACCCATGCTATAATAGAGAAGTTCAGGAGGGAAATGCTATCCCCTGAGTCCAACCAGGATGCAATTTGGTAATATTTCCAAACATGAACGAGAGCACAGAGCTTAAATTTGCACAGGTAGCTAATGCAGCATTTGCTTCGACACTGCCAATGAAAAAAAAATATCTGTATTTGCCCTTATTTTAGCCCCTGGACTTTGAAAAAGTGGCAGAATACAGGTTTGACATTGAAGCAACGGATCCCACCGTCGACCTTCGGTATTTCAGAACCGGAGGCTCGAGAAGCATTTCAACAGTCACCATCGAAGTCACTGATGTGGATGAGCCTCCTGTCTTCACCAAACTACCATATGAGTTTAAAGTAAAGGAAAATGATGCAGAAGTGAGAACACTTGGTTCAGTTTGGGCACACGACCCCGACGCAGCTAAACGGAAAATCAGGTGAGACCAGCACTAGCTTTAATAATTCTGTTTTAAAGAGGAGAATTCATGAAGAATGCCAAGAATCTGACAAAGAACTGAGACTTTGGCCCCACTTTTCAGAATTTGCATGCCAAACAAAAAATCAAAATATCCAATTTAACTTTTCCAGCACTGCAGCCATAAGTATATACGGTAACCAAAAATTGAACATAAATTACCCATGTAATGACCACATGAATTTACTGATGAAACAACTGCACATTTAGAGGAAAATGCATAATCCTGAATATCTTCACATTGTTATAATTTAGTGGTTTGGGGTTTTTTGGTTTTTTATTGGTTTTTTTGTTTCTGTTTTTTGGGGGGTTTTTGTTTGTTTTTTTTTTAAGGACTCTCTTAAGCATGTGCTTGGATAAGAACATAGACTTCTGAAACAGTAAAGTACAACAATCTGGAAATTCTTCTGACAGATGTATTTCACTCTCTCAGCTTGCATAGTTTTAGGGAAATCTTCTCAGCCTGTGTGGTCAAGATATTAATGTAATTTGTCACACAAGAACTCTCTGACCTTCCACTAGGAAGAAATGAAGTGAAACACAGTATTAGCCCCTTGCATTGACATATCTCATTTTAAACCAGATTTATTCGGAGAAGAGCAAGTCCTAATGGAGACTACATCAGGGTATCTGACACCGGAATTATTCAACTTCCCAAGCCCTTGGACAGAGAATTCAGTTCCTCATACAATATCACTGTAGCAGCTCAGGAAATCCTTGAAGATGGTAAGTGTCATCCACTTCCCTGTTCGAAAGAAATC
Source organism: Formicarius rufipectus (assembly GCA_013399695.1). Classification (NCBI taxonomy): domain Eukaryota; kingdom Metazoa; phylum Chordata; class Aves; order Passeriformes; family Formicariidae; genus Formicarius; species Formicarius rufipectus. The sequence goes on from VXAU01005300.1 coordinate 158,912, forward strand.
AGTGGACACCTTTCCAACAGGGCTGGAGCTTCTCAGAAAAGCAAGCCACAACCTGCCAGCCTGTTCCCACTATGCTATGCATGGCAGAGCTGCTTTAGGAAAATCTTCAAAATCTTCCCATACCCACACAGTGTGAAAAACCAGGAAGTCATAAGGGTCATCTTATTCTTCAAAGATCCGTGATGATTTAGCCCATTAGGAAAATTTTGTAGGAAAATATTTAAATGTCTAAGTTTGATTTAATAATGGAGCTAAAAATTCTCTATATTCTTCATGTAGGAGGCACAGGGGTGGGCACAAAGAGTGGAAAGGGGGGTCTAGCCAGCCCTGGGGTTCCAGGCATCTGAGACCTGTACTGCTGTTGTCATTTTAGGACGTCTTTCTGACAGAGAATCACATGCCCACGTTCATGTAATAGTTGCTGATGAAAATGATAATGCTCCAGAACTTGTTTATCCTGAGGAACCCAGAGTGTGTGAAAATGCTGTACCAGGAAAGGTGAGTCAGAGTTTTTCCCTGAAACCTGAATTACTATTTATAAGCTCAAGCAAAAGGTGTCTTTTAATAAAAGTTAATCTCAGTTTTTATACTGAAATACTTGATTATTTCAGTGACTTCCAAGACATCAGTGGACAGGAATATCTCTTAAGGACATTTCACTGTTGGAATATTGACTTTTATCTGCTTGCACACATGGGCTGTGCTGCTCCTCTTCCTCCAGGCTCTCAAGTCTGTACATGCATTAACAGCTGAGCCATGAAGGACAGTCAAGCTTTGCAGAGCAAAAATCAGCAATTCAGTGTTATCACACTGTGATCCTCTCAGTATCTGAGATATCAGTGATACTGAGAAGGGAACCACTTCAACATAGTAAGAGAAACATTGCTGCATGAAACATGATTGTGGTGGTCACCAGAGTGCATGCATGTGCATGCAGAAGTGGTGTCAGTGTTTTGTTTAGCATCAGACACAAGTATTCAGGCCACACATAATACTTGTTTGATTAAGAGACTTTGTGTTGTGGTTTAGGGATGGAACTCCCCAGTTTAGTGTTTCTGGGTGTCTCTCAGGACAGGAGGGCTGCTGTGCTGACAGCTGGTGTGTCTGGAGCAGTCCATCCTCACTGACCATGGGAGTTATGACAGACACTGGCAGTGTCATTCAGCAATCAGTATCATACAATTCAACATTACAGACTGTTCCCACCCAAAAATTAAATCCCCTGCAGGGACACAACATGTTTCTCTGTCCCTCTGCATCACCCACCAAGTGCACTCAGGTCTTTGAACAAAAATAATCCCATGGGTGGGTTTGCCTTTACTTGAGGCAGGACTGATCCAAACTGTCTTCCCTCACACATTCCTCATATGCATCATGGGGACTTTATCCCCTTCTACGGTACATGGAGGTTTGGACTGGGCAGGGCCAGCTTGATTGGAGCCTCCAGTGTTGACTAATCAGGTGGCCCTTGCTCCATGCAGATCCCAATGTTTGAAGGTCCCACTGCCCATTGCTTTCCATGTGGTTTTTACCAGTGCCTTGCACTGCTGAGCTTTCCCAGAGGCTGATGCCTGACAGGCAATAAGATGCACTCACTCCATCCCGTGCTCTCTGGCCGAGGGCTCCATGAGGCTGCTTTGGAAATGAGTCCCATTGTCCAACTCAGTTCTCTCTGTGGGTCATGTTCCCACAGGACTTGTTTTTCCAGGCCCAGGATGGTGTTCCAGGCAGTGCCATGGGGCACGGGGTGTGTCTCCAGACATCCACGGCTTGTTCCCATTGTTGTCAGTATGGAGCACTTACCTTGGTGGATTTGGGGAGTGGGATGGGATCCATCTGCCAGACCTTCCAATATTTGTATTTGGGTTATCATCTCACATCCCACAGGAGCTTTACTGGTTTGGCCCCTTTATCACAGAGTGTTTCAGTTATGGATGACCTTAGAGTTTGTGTCCATGGATAAATCCACCCCTCAAGCACGCGTCCATCTGAATACTGCATCTCTTCCTCGGTGAGCTGAGGCATCCTGGGCCCCCCAAACCAGAAATAATTCCCCCTTGTGTTACCAGTCCAGACTCTCCTGAGGCACTTCAGTGTTGGCAGCCCAACCCATCTGGCTGTTGTGGTATTAATTTCACCTTTAGTTTGATTTTTAAAGTACATCTGGGACACAATCACACACATTTATTTTTTATTTTATACATCTAATCTGTGCCAGGTTGAAGTTCTCAGGCCCAAGCATTCATTCAGGAGTGGCAGCCTCAATGACACTCCAAGGATGACAGTCACACCACTAAGGAGGTTGAACACATGGGAAGACCAGACATCTTAGACATTTAAACAAGTCATATGTCTTTAAAACAGTATAAGGCTTTTTATGCTTTCATTAGACCAAATTTGAAGAGGCAAAGCTGAACTTTCTGAAGACCCACAGAGAAATTGCTTGCCTTGAAAGAACTTGAAGGGGAGCATCATGAGATATCTGTGTCCTTGCCCATGACTGAAGGGTTACACAGGACACACAGCCCCGCTCTGACGTAAATACTCTCTGTGGTTTTAATCACACTGCAAACCGTGACCTCTCCCATCTTTGTAGGTAATTGTCAGGATTTCAGCCACTGACAAGGATGAACTATCACCCAGAGGGTTCTTCAAGTACTCCCTGGCCACAGAAGACAGCAACTTCTCCCTGATTGAAAACTACGGTAGGGTATCCCTGCAATGCCTTTCTCAGCTACTCAAAGTGGGGCACTGGACTCAGGGGAGAAAAGCTGCAGCAGTGACCTAGGACTGGTCTGGCTGAGCTAAGTCGTATTTATTTTTAGAAGCTTAACATCCTGAGTTGGGGGGGGGCGGGGAAAGATGTTTGTTGCCACACAAGTTTCAGTGGGTTCCCTAAAGGCTGGCTCTAAGGGTAAGACATACCAACTGACTATTACTGACTAACCTATAAGGAAAATCTGGCAGAGACTATCACTTAATTAGGTGTTGTTACTTCTTTCAGATAACACAGCTAATATCACTGTCAAATACGGACAGTTTAATCGTGAACTTGCCAAAATCCACTACCTGCCTGTCATCATCTCAGACAATGGTGATCCTGAGCTCAGCAGCACCAACACTCTTGTCATCAGTGTCTGCAAGTGCAACGAAAAAGGCAACTTCACTTTCTGTGAGGAAAGAGCCAAGCAGGTCGGAGTCAGCATACAAGCACTGGTAGCCATTTTTATCTGCATCTTCACTATCATTGGTAATGGCTTCTGCACTCTTCTCTGCTTTAAAATGTTTTGGTCTTCCTTAACTGAGATCTATGGAAGCTTTGGGGCTGTAAAATTATCACAAAGCCAGAAATGCTGTAGCTATTCGATTCATCTCACGTGCTCTTCCTATTTGGTGTGTTACAGCTCCAAATACAAAGCTGCTCCCTCCATGGGGCAGGCTGAGTCACTGGAAAGGTTATTTCACATGGGCTTAATATCCTTGATTTACTGCTGCCAGGCTCACAAGCAGCTACAGAACAGGAAATTTGTGCTGGGGCAGTAACAATGGGATTCCTCTTTCCAGAGTATGAACTAGTCTGGAAACCCTTAAACAGTACAGTGAACATCCATACATAAATATACCTGTAACAAATCAGCACACCAGTGCCTGTTTGCTGTATTTGAAATCTATCAGAGGAGGCACTGCACTTTTACTTGCTTGAGAACTGGTCTCCTTTAGAAGCACCACATAAGTAGCATTTGATGCTTGGCATTAAAAGATTTGCCAGCTCAAGGCAGTAGTTGATTCAATGTACTTGTGGTTCCAGCTCAAGAGGCAGGTGTGGAACCCCTGTCCAGACTGAACTCCTTCGAGAACCTAGTAATCCTGCAGTGAAACAGTGTTTTTAACTATTCTTTTAATAAACATATGTTAAAAAAAATCACTGCAGGGGAAAAAAAAAAGGACACTTCAGACCATGTTAAATATTTAAAATGCAATTTGATTCACTGCCTTACTTCTCCATTTGCACATGCTCATTGAAGTTTTCTTTGCAGTACTGGCAATGCTGCTTCTCCTCAGGAAGAGGCACAAGAAGGACCTGAGCGGGCTGGGCAGGAGTGTGGCTGAGATCCACGAGCAGCTGGTCAGGTATGACGAGGAAGGCGGTGGGGAGATGGACACCACCAGCTACGATGTGTCCGTGCTCAACTCCGTCCACAAGAACGGTGCCCAGGCAGAGGCAGTGCCCTGTCCCTACGCACAAGTCCAGAAGCCCCCTGGAAATACAACCTCTGGTGCTGGAGAAATGGAAACCATGATCGAGGAGAAGAAGAATGAAGCCGACAACGACAGGGATTTGCTGCCCTATGACACACTTCACATCTATGGCTATGAGGGGGCCGAGTCCATCGCAGAATCTCTCAGCTCTTTGCAATCAGGCTCCTCAGACTCAGATATTGACTATGACTTCCTAAATGACTGGGGACCCAGGTTTAAAATGTTAGCTGAGCTGTATGGATCAGAACCAAGTGAAGATTTCGTGTATTAAGTTCAAATTAGCTGTGAATATTCTCCCTCCCACTACAGATAGCTATCAAGAGACTGCCAATGGCCAAAGAACCCACAGCTCCTCCCTCCAGCCATACTAGGATTTCAACCTGACAACAGTAGGGTTAAAAAGACACACACAGGCCATGTATATTAACTTCCTCCAGCACTGCTGTCCTTGCTAACATTCACTTTTTTCCCCCAAAATTGTTGCTCATGGACCTGCTCAAGTCTTCTAGGACACACCTCCTGTGTGCATAGAATCCTTTAAAAAAGTGGGTTTGTCCTCAGTTTCTCCTTCATTCCTCTCCTCCTGCACTGTTTTCATCAACACACATCCAAGGTCACCATCCTCTGGGAGGGAGAGGTTCAGTGCATTGGGAAGGGATGTTTAAACCTCCTGGACCTCCAGCTGACTGCTGTGCCTTCCCTTCCTGGAACATCTTTAATGATATTCCACACTTATGCTTACCCAGTAGAGGAGATGAAGAACATATGGTCCATCACTTAATATTAGAAATTACTCCATCACTTTCAGAAAGAGGCGTATTTTTTCCTTCTTTCCATTCTATTAATTATTTGCGCTTTATAGTCTTCTACTACATATACAAGTTACTGAAGATAAAAATAGACAGGGTTTTTAGACACCCAATCTGGTGTCATCTGTCATTTTTAACAGCCTGGTGATGATTTCAGGCACCTTTCTGGCATGCTAGAATTTGCTCTAGCTAGCAACAAAATTGATTTTCTCTCTCTGTAATTAGGATTTTGGTGTTACTCAATGGAACATATCCTTCAGGGCAGGAAATGGGGAGATCAGGGGCATGTTAAGACTTCAATACTGTGTGTTTCCATCTCTAGGTGGAAACAGAGGTTTCTCTATATTTCTCTCTATTTCTAAAGAGGTTGAACGTTAGTAAATCAATTGTATTTTTTCAGGGACAAGAAAATGAAGGGCCTCATTACTGTGAAACTGTTGTGATTTTTTTTTCTAAGCAGGTACTGTAGAATGAGTATTTTCCACTTAGGAAAATATTGCAGACTTCTAAATCTGAATGCTACACACCCACACACTTTTCTTCATAAAAGAACCACAAATGTAAGGAAGGTTTTGGAGCTGCAGCTCCTACGTCCCTGGTAAGCATGTGTTTAGTTTCTCACCTGAAGAGGAGCCACAGAATGGACAGAATGAAACTTCCCATGTGGGAAGTTCCCCAACCAAACACATTTTTGAAAAAACGGGTCTCACAGGACAGTGGCCTGTCTCTGGCTTGCAGCAACACAGAATCCTGTTGCCTTCAACAGGAACAGAGCCCTACCACCCAGACACTGCCCTGTGCAGAATCTGGGCTGGAGCTGTACGTATTAGTTTAGTTGATTTAATTATTTAAATCTGCTGGCTAACCAAATAACATTGTTTTGTTTTGTTTTGTTGTGTTATTCCCAAACCAGTATAGTGGAACCTCACAACTTTGCTTTTCCCTTATTCATGTCATCTCTAATTTACAGTTCCTCCCCCTATAATTCTTTCTTGGCAGGAAATAGCAATGTACTTTGATTTGGTCTCACATTACTCCTCTCTACTGTAAAAAGTTGTCCAAAACAATCCTTGGTCAGACTCTAATGTGCAGTCACACCAACAGTGCAATCACTCCAACTTTCAAACATGAACTAAAGGAAAAATGGGTAGAATTCTGTTCATCAGTCAAATCAGCTTTGGATCCCGTCTTTTATTAAAAAAAAAAAAAAAAAAAGAAAAAAGTACACTTTGAGATTGCAGCCCTGGTTTTATTTCTCTTTCAATCCATATGCTATTGGGGTTCCACATGTTAGTGCATTATTAAGAATGTTAACTAATAATACTTACAGTTAAAGGTTTTTTGTCAGTAATTAAGGTATTGACTATCAACAGGTAAAGTTAGTTATTAAATTATCTAGTGCAGTAAGTAAAGTACTTTGATAGGCATCACCAAGATATTATTACCTGTAATCATTGTTTTTAAGTATTACCTGTAATCAGTTTTCTAAAGCTGTTTTTAAGGAACACTGTATGCAGTTCCATTGTATAAAGATGTAAAGTTCCTTTTTATATTCCTGTACCCTATTAGATTTTGGGGTTTTTTACTACATAAAAGTGAATTTTGAGTTTGTATTTTCTGTGCATTAATGAGTTTCACACAGAGGACATACCAGACTTTGTGCCTCAGTGACCTCAACCATGAAGACAATGGTCTCTACGCTCTGAGGGAACCCAGACTAGGCATAAATTCCCCAAAAGGACTTCTATAAAAGCAGTTTTCTCCCACTGTCTGTACAGCTCTTGGTGCAGCTCTGGAGACAAGGAAGAGAAAAGCCCCAGCAGTGCCCCTGGCAGGGGTGAACCCTCTGCCCTGCAGGGCTCGTGCCTGCCAGGGCTGCAGCACTGCAGCAGCCAGGCATCAGGGTGGTTTGGAAACACCATGCTGACAGAGGTCCTGCCCCTTTTTCCTATTGGAAAAGTACTGTTTTCCAATCCCAGAAGCACTGAATGTGCTGAGTTGGAAGTGATCCACAAGGACCATCCAGTCCAACCCTGGCCGTGACCAGAACCCACCCAGGAGTCGATGGTGAAGGACACTGAAGGTGAGAAAGTTCCATCCCCTGGGTCAGCACAAGCCACCTCCAGGGGAACCACACGTGCCCAGTGCCAGGCGGCTGTGAGTGTTATCCAAATGGGAATCAGGAATGAGATCCCTCACCCCTTACCCCAACCCTGTCCTCTCTTTCTGCTCTGCTCCCACAGAGCAAGCAGGATTACTCTGAGGTACAAAGTGACAACCCAGGATTGTCATACATCAGTGACAGAAAAGTAAGACCCCTAAATCTGCAGCTCTAAATAGCACAGTTTCTTCCCCAATTCCAATATTATTCTAGCACTTAAGAAAAAAATCACATCAATTTTCCCCAGATACAGCACTTATAATTTACAAAGCCTGGAATAAAGCAAAAAAGTTCAATTCCTTCACTGATAATTGCCATGAGCAAACTGCAGATCAAACACACTTTAGCACAACTTATATTAGAAACACAATAGATGTGCTAATTATGCTATAATGAAATGCCTTTTTTTGTAGAAAGAATTTGATTAAACAGCTACTTGCAACTTGTAGCAGAGAGTCTCATAAAGATTTTCATTAATCATTTAATTAATATGCATTTTAATCTCTTATCCCTAAAAATATATCATAAATTATATTTTATTACATTCAGATGCAGAAGTTCATGCCATTTAATAAAGGCTTTTTACTCCCACCCCATTAGAATTCTTTATACAACAATGGCTTGTGATGAGAATCCTTGATACCATCAAAGCAGCCCTGAAAGGCTCTTTGAATGTGAACACCTGGCCCACTGCCACGTGTCCCAGGCAGGTCAGGGGAGCGAAGGGCCCCTTATCAAAGCAAATTTCCACTGTTCAGAGAGAGAAACAATTCTATCACATATTATCTGGTAACAGTACAGTATTGCTGACACACTGTATGTAGGAATTCACAGCAAATCTAATGAAAACAGTAGGATCAGTTGTAAAAGGCAAATCAAATCATGTCTGCTGAGTTCTTGTTGTTCAATAAGTGGGTTCTTCCCTTTTCTCCTTTCAGCAACAAGGACCTAGAACAGCACCAGGATGGAGCAGCCTGGCAACCACACCTGCCCAAGTATAGGAATTGTCCCCAGCCAGGACCGACTGGAGTCAAAGCCACGTAAAGCCTTGCTGCTCCCTGGAGTTAAGAGTTCACAGACAGATCTAACTGTATACATTTATTATAAATGTTTTCACTGCTAGGCACATGTCACATGCAGGGAAAATGCTCTGGTGGCAGTCAACACACTGATGTACAATCTTATTTTCCTACAAATAAGAGTTATACTTATTTTAATTATAGTTCAGATGGGGCTAGAACCAAAAAAAAAAAAAAAAAACAATTTTTTACGTATTCTCCTTTCCT
>VXAU01005300.1:167594-222834 GCA_013399695.1 Formicarius rufipectus
TTTTTTTTTTTTTTTAATAAATGGTTCAAGTTTGAGAGAGTAAGAGATAAAACTCTGGTGGTTTTACCTTCTCATACTTCCTGGAATTAAAGACATCACCAAGGTTATATTTTCCCCACTGAAGAAGTTATAACAATCTTACTATACTACAAGTCATCAAGTCTTACCAGGAAATGAAAAAGAGTCCGCTCAGACAACAGTGGATGATTTAGCCTCAGTCTAGCCCATAGAAAAGGTCTGACAGCAAACAAAACACAAAGACACCCATTTAGTCTTCATCAGAAAAAGGAAAAGAAAATAATAACAAAAATGTTTTCAGAGAATACTTTTATGAGCAATAAGCACCCACAGCTCTTTGCTGACCTCTCTCAGCTTCCTGACTTTGTTTCCTGCCTGACTTAAAGGAAAAGGGAATAAAAGCATTTCCTTCCACATGCCCTCAGTGAGGGGTTGTCCCACCTGCTTTCCCACAGGGCTCTCTTAATTCCTTCCCTTTAACCCCTTCATCAATGCTACTATCAATGAGAAATCTAATTTAATTCCTTAATTCCTCACTAGAAAGGAACCTCCACTTGAAACCCAGTGCTCTGGGTGGAGTTACCAGAACAAGTCAAGGCAGAGTTCCCAGGGCAAGCACACCTAAAAAACCACGAGCCAAGTAAGGTTTTGCAGAAAGTCAGTAACAGCTGGACTGCAAAAGGTCCCAGCAGCTCTTCTGGCAGCTCCAGAGCTCAGGGCTGGGCTGGCAATGCGCTTACAAACCAGTTCATTCCCAAATGGGAAGGGGCCAAGCGAACCCCATGTAACACCCTCTGCTCCGACCCCATCGAACCTCCCCCCACAGACGCTCCTCGGGACACTGCACCCCACAGGCTGCTTTAACTGGGGCGGGTTAAAGCAGGTTTCCCACCTGAAATGGGAGTCTGAAATCAGTTTTAAAAACCTCTTAACAGCTGCCCATGATTCCCTCTCCCCATTAAAAAAAAAAAAAAANCACATACAAGGCACTTGCTATCTGGGGAAAAAAAAAAAAAACAAAAAAAAAAAACCAACTGAAGGACCTAAAAATGCCAAAAAAACGACGTGCATTTGGTATGTCCTCCAGCAGAGATGTGTGAGGTGCAGGCCGGTGCCACGGCAGGAGAGTGCAAGGGGCTTTATCCCACATCCATATTCCCTCCATCCCACATCCCTACAGCCAGCACCGGCACATTCCCATCTATCCCGTGTCCCTCTCCCAGCACCGGCACATTCCCGCCTATCCCGGGGCCCTTCCCGAGGCCGTTCCCGACGGGCTGCCATGACCGCCGGTGGCCGCCTGGTGGCGCCCGACGGCAGCGCTGGGCACGGGATGTGCGAGGGATCCCTGAGGGAGTCCCGATGAATCCCTGAGGGAGACCCCGTGGATCCCTGAGGGAGTCCCGATGGATCCCTGAGGGAGACCCGATGGATCCCTTAGGGAGTCATGATTGATCCCTGAGGGATGCCCAATGGATCCCTGAGGGAGACACGATAGATCTTTGAGGGAGACCCGATGGATCCCTGAGGGATGCCCAATGGATCCCTGAGGGAGTCACGATGGATCACCGGGGGAGACCCGATGGATCCCTGAGGGGAGACACGATAGATCCCTGAGGGAGTCCCGATGGATCCCTGAGGGATCCCCTCGATATCCCAGGTGGATCCCAGATGGACCCTCCCACGGCATCGCTGGTGGATCCCCAAGGGATCCAAGAGATCTGCATTCTGAGCCTCAGATGGACCCTTGATGGATCGGCCCACTGGATTCTTGATAGATTCCTGATGGTTCTGCCCCTGGGATTCCCAATGGATCCCCGATGGATCTGCACGCTGCATCCCCGCTGCATCCCCTCCCATGCCCACCGGCTCTGGTTCAGGGCCGTCAGTAACACCCCGACGCCCTTCCACCTGTTTCAGCTTTAACGCCGAATTCCTGGAGTTCTCAGAGCCCCGCGGGAGCCAGGGAGGTGCAAACCCGGGTTTGTGAAGGGAAGGCAGTGATGTTGAGGCAGCGGTTCTGAAGGACATCAGGGGCAGGGGGAGCGCACCGGGGGAAGGGGGCGAGCGCCAGGTGTCTCCTTTGCCAGACGTCGGTCCGGGTCAGGGGTTGCCGGGCCAGGGTTGCCTCTCTGCCAGAAGGAACCAAACACCGTCCTGCTACACTGCCATCTGCTTTTGGTGCTGAAGGTGTCAGCCAACCCTATTTCTGTAGGACTTTTTCGTTCCAAACCAAACTGCAACTACTAACCAGGATTTCCTCAAGCAACACCAAATATTTCTTCTTTCCAGTGACTCTTGTAGAACAGTTCTGTTTTGCCTTGCCTTGAATGAGAATATTTTGTGTATGAACACATGTATTATCCACTAGTCATTATTTGTTAATAATTTCTGTATTAAAACCATCAACAAAACTTTCCTAAGTAGCCATAGGGAAAAAAACAGTATAAGGATGTACCAGGAACTGCTCAGTGACCTCCTGAAGTTGAAAGTATTCACAGAAATCACTTGCCACACAATTACAGAGTAATAGCTACATGAAAAAGACTGCTTGTAAGGGGATTCAGTCCAGTATTTGTAATCAGTAATTTAATCAGCCTCCGCTGGACAGATTATTGCAACTCTGCCAATCCACCAGCTCTGCCAAGCTCCATGTACAGCACAGTGGGAAAAGCAGGCTCTGCCTTTGGGACCCAGATCCATCAGGATGAGCTCCAGCTGCTCAGCCACAAAGAATAAGAAAAAACACCTAGATCAGTTTAAAATTTGTGTATCATATTACCCTGGGCTAAGGTTATAATAAAGGTTTATGTCAGAGTCAGTGATTGTGCACACAGTGGGCCCCCAAAACAGCCCTGGACATAGAGCAAATCCTGCTAGGATGAGAAGAGGAAAGGGAACACAGCAGCAGGTGAACTTGTAGGTCAAAAATAGAAGAGGGAGAAAAAAACTTGTTTCTCCCTCGATCCAGAAAGTTAGGCTGTGTACAACAGCAAATTCTCTGTAAGCAGAGCTAGCTGGAGGGACACAGCAGCTGAGCCATCTCAGCCTGCTCAGCTCTCACATCTCCTCCCTTGAGCCACAGGGATCCGTCCTGCCCCCTTCTGTTCCTCTTTCCTCCCACAGACACCTTGTCCAGATACCAGGGCTTGGGGACACACCCCACTGACCAAGGTCCCACCCTGCCAGGCCTCCTCCTCCTCTTCCAGAGGACAAGGGGCAGTTCAGCAGTGCCTGAGCTGCAACAGTGGGGATTTCCTCCCAAACCCACAGTCCTGATCTGCTGCTGAGAACGAGTGACAACCTGCAGCCTCCATCCAGGCCAGCAGGTCCTGCAGCTCATCCTTGGAGCCTCAACCTGCTCCAAGGGCAGCAAGGGGAAGTTCTCCACACAGCAGTGTAGCTTTCTCTGGGATTTGCCTTCCTTTTCTGTACAGCCAAGAAGAGGCCTTCCTGGTTGGGGAATGACTGCTTGAGCAGGAGAGAGGATGGACAGGATGAGCATGTAACACAGCTGGGCACACTAAGAAGGTCTTCTCTGTATCACCCAGATGGGTAAGAGCCATCCACAAGGACACTGAAGCTTCCCAAATGTCATTGCTGACTACTCTAGCTTTGGGGTGTGATGAGTTCCCACACCAGGAGTATTTTGCCATTGCAAACATGGGGCAAGTAGTCACAGGCAGTGCCCCGTTTCCAGTGCCCTGCTCTCCAAACGGAGCTGAGCTTGAGAAAGACATGAGCTTTGCAATTGCAATTCCAGAGCAGCAGAACCCCCAACCTTTGTGGCCAAGGTAGCCCAGATAAAGCTCAGAAACACACGATGGCCATGCCTCCCAGTCCTCAACACCACCTGCCAGCAGAAGCAGAAGGCAAGGCCAGCAGGGATCCTCCAAGAAAGTCGACCATGTAAAAGAGCTGGCACCAAGGAATACTCCTGGAAAGCTGGCAGAGGACAGTCAGAATTGCCAGGCAGCATGCTGGCAAAAAAAAAAATAAAAAAATTATCTCATTCTGTTGATTTGGCAATGACCAACTTGTCACCTGACTTGTCACCTGAGTAATCACATCTTACAACCTCAGATCTGTCTCTCAGTACCTGCCTGGGTCAGGTAAAACTGCTCATCAAAACAAGCAGAGCTATCACTTGAGGTGCTAAGCATTGAAACCTGACTGAAGAGCCAAAAAAGAACACAGCCAGGCTCCTTTTCTTCCTTTACTAGAAAAGCCTGGAGCTAACTAGAAAAATAAAGAGATTCCCTTCAATCCTGGTAAAACAATTTCCACAATTAGTTCCTTCCTATAAACACATGATTAAGCATTAACCCTAATCTGAACTGGGTATCTTGGATCTCATCATAACTCCTTGATTTTTTTGAAGGTTGATGCAAGCCCTTGGCCAGCAGACAAGGCAGTCTGTGGGCAGAGCTGAGTGTGATCCATCTGTTGCCACATATACTGATTCTGAGGGAAGGGAAAGCACACAGGGCCTTTTAGGAGAAGGATATCTGAGAAAATACTAAGTGGTGACCAAATGGACTCTGCCGAGCTGACTGCCTTTGATGCAGGCACATTTCAGGAGGAAATTTGTGAATTATAAACAATATGGACTAATAAAGTCTATTTGCAAGAGCAGAGTTTGGTCTCACACGCTGTGACCCAGACCACCCTTTTCATCTCAGGTATGTCATGTCACTTTTGCTTTTGTGCATTACCAGTTCAAAGTGGGACTCCCTTCTGTAAGGTCCACTGGCCACTGCCTTCCCCTTCATGTGCCACAGCAACCACATACACACCTCCCACCAGCACCACAAGGGTTAGTTAACATGCACCAAACCACTCCAAATAAGGAACAATTTCTAATGTTTATGTATTTTAAAGATGAAAGTTTGCTCCTATTCATAATTTTACGGCATCTTCCAGCCACAAGAGATTTTTGCAATCTATGAAGACTTCTAATTAGGACACACTCCACTGCACTTTTTACAGCTCTGCATGGCTTGTACAGTATTATTCCCACTGCAGTTAACAGAAAACCTGTGGCATAACACAGGAGTAGAAGCTGCACTTCCTAGGTCAGTGTGAGCAGAGTGATGGGTAACACAGGTAACATGAGGGAGTCTTAAAACAAGGTAGTCACATCACATCTGGAAGTAAAAACTACCATGTTAGGTATTTAAAATCCATGGAATAGCCACAAAGAGCATTCACTGCATGCAGAAAATGGTGAGAAATAAAGCAAGACTTTTATTTTTATGAGATAGTAATCTGATGAACAACATACACCATGTGGCTCCATATGGAATGGAAAAGGACTCACATTGAGTCAAGTTTTGGAGCCTTTTTGTTACTTCGATTCTACCTCTAAACAAATGTGCATCTCAGCCATTTGTAGTAGTCACATCAGACCACTAATGTACCTTCAAAATTGTCCTTTTTCAGACCACAACAAACAACTAAAACTCAGATGTTTTTCTTATATAAGATTGCATTTTTTAGTTTCTACCCACCTCTAATGTTTTCAGTCCCCAGGTTCAGAGGCCCTCTGGTTCCAGTGCTTTACAGCACAGGAAAGGAATCTTGAATCACATTCACCTCTAGCTAATAATTCCTTTGACCATGGAAAGCTCATCCCAAGACAGTTGTGAAGCCCCCAAAGAACAGATGAACAGTTGGACCAGATCTCATTCCCATGAGAGCAGCTGTTTGGACTAACATCAAAGAGATCAGCCTTGGAAGTATTTGCATGTAGAATTTAAACTTCAGAGCTGATACACTCAAATGGGGCTAAACTGGACTCCAGTTAGTAGAGAATAAAAAGTACATATGCACAACCAACGTTCTACTCTGCACATGTTTATGTGGAGCATTTTATTTTGATGCTTCTCTCTAGTGATGCCTAGAACTTCACCAGTATAAGCAGAACCTGCTTCTAGTTGTCACTGAAGCGACAGGAGTTGAGGCTGCATAACCTCCTAAAATCTGTGACCTGTCCCAGGAGGCACTATCACAGGCACTGGCACAGGGTGCTCCTGGCACAGGCTTGCCTGCAGCAGCCAGTGTCAAAATGCACTGTTTCAAAACCTTCTCATTTTGTTAGAAAAGGAGAAGCCTTCACAAACCAGTATTCTTATTGTCCCAAAACTGGGTTCTTTCACCTGATGGGTGAGAAGCTGATCAACACAGAGAGTGGAGGTGTTGGATTCATTTACAGTTCTGCACAGAAAGGTGGATGGTAATCCCAAAGCCTCTGCATCAGAGGTCAAATACCTAAACACATTATACAATTCTATTTGGAACATATTTGCATAATTAATCTACATCACTACTTGGCAGAGTTGCCCTTGGCTCACCTGGCTCTCAGCTCAATGTAAAGGCTCAGCATTTCCTGTGCCTGTTCAGTGCCTGGGGCAGGGCAGACTCAGAGCCCAGTGACAAGGAAACTTTAGTCCTGGATTACTTTATATTTCACTTCAAGTCCCTGAATTTATGGCTAACAAAGCCCCTGAGTGAACATTCTACCTTATTATTGTTGGTACTCGGATATGTCTGCATTAATCCCAAAGGAGAAGAGACAGACTGGAACTCAGGGAAGATAAACTGAGAGTACAAAGCTCTGAAGGAAAAGTGAACTGAACATCCAGCAGTTCTCAGAAATAGCAAAAAATGCACCTTCAAAGAACCAGGAAAGCATCTTTGCATTCCCACACTGGGTGTAACAGCACTGTTACGGTGCTGCCTTTAGAAACTAAAGTCTTCCCCTGAACAACGACTGGATGGTCCTGAACAAGAGTCCTGCCTGAGTCATGGCTAAGCACCCAGAGTGTGCAGAAATGGAAGTTTACTGGGTCTTTTTCTTCTCCTGACTGCAGTGAACTAGAAATCTGTTGATCCCTTGTCAGATGAAGTATTCCCAATGCAGTTCCAAACTTCTGCCCACTCACACGTACTAATGCACATTCAGGGGCTGCTGGATTCTCTTAGCCCTGAGGGACTTCCCAGCACTGCATGAGGAGAGAGAGGTGCTGAATACATCCCTCCAAGATGAAAGAGGAATCAGCCTCTCTGATTTTCTTGACCTCTGAGCTCAGGACTACTTAATCATGCAGGAATAAGGCTCTTAGTGAATACAAACACATGATTTCACAATGGCCACATGTTCAGCTGCCCGTTCCCCCACAGGCAGGACAGACTGCAAAGCCTTTACCTGAATAATAAGTACATATGGAATATGTATATATGGAATATGTATATATACATGCAGATATGTATAACTGTACACACCTTTAATCTGGACACGGCTCACCACTATGAGAGCACAGTTCCACATTGCAATCTCTGGACAAGTGTTAAATCACTTGATAAATCACAGAATGGCACACTGCAAGCACCAAAGAGAGGTTTCAAAGCTGGGATCCAGGTCACAGAAGATTTGTTTAGCACCAAAATGCTGGTGGAAGCCTAATTGGACTGATGCAGCCACATGTAGCCCTTCCAGGCAAGTTGCTCTAGCCCTTTCAAGAAAGTTTTGCTGTTTCTTCAAGCTGCAATAGCAGGTTTGTGGTATAGAAAACCTTATAGGAGTTGATCTTCTTTTTCCTTCCAGTAAACTCATTTTAGTAGCATCTTTCTTTTGTTCCACCTATCAGTTTCCTTTGTCTCTAGAGAGCAGAAAGGCCTTTTTTTCTTCATTTTCAGTCAGTTATGATTTCCAGATTCAGCTCAGAGTAGCTTCATTCAGTGTGAAATAAGAGTATCTTTTTCACGTATGTCATTTATTTGAGGAAACTGAAGGGTTCTTATCGACTGCTGTGCCATGCACACGAGAAACATTTTCTGCTGGGTAATAAAGAACTGCAACACTTACCCATACCAAGAAGTCTTAGAAAATTAAACACTCACCAGGTATTTCTACAGAAGTAGCCAAAGGAAGGAATAAGACAATATGAGTGGAGGTCATCCAGGGAAATGATTTTCCCAGCCATGACAGCAGATAGGAGGAAGCCAAAAAAAAGTATGAGAGGCATCTCTTCTGAGAACACAGTTTAGACTTGCCCTGCTCCCAGTTTGTTTTGCCTTCATCCCAGCTAACCAAACTAGGTGCTGTTCCCTCCACCGGGTCCCCCAAATATGTTTCTCCTCCCTTACATCCCCATCTTTTCCAAGTCAGAGCGCAAACCCATCATCTTGTTGGAGCTCTACCTGCCCAAACAATTCTCCCACCCACAATTCCTCACAATGAGGTTCCTATCTAAATTAATAAAAACTGCCTTGATCTTGACAGTTCTATTTCATGTCCCCTAACTCATGAAGAGACACTTTCTACAGCTGAAAATGTGGCAGCAGAGCTGCAGGGAATTCCAGCCCTCCTTGTCCATGTGAAATCCTCGATGTCAGTGACAGCAGGACAGCTGTAGAACAGCACAAACTTACCTGCAAAGAGCAGATTTATTCACTGATAATCATCTTTAAGTGTCAGATTGACTCATCTTTGATGGCAAGTGATCTGAGCCAACTTGTATGCAAACCTTATTATCAATTATCTGCCTTTATCCTCAGCTTCTAATGTCATGTTTCAAAATTAAGGCATTTTGCTTAATCCCATCTCTAGCTACAGCTTCCCTGGGATTTTGATTTTTCTTATAAGTAACCTTGTTTTTCATATAACATCCTAATAGCCTTTCGAAAAGTGCTTGATTATATGCTCAACAAATTGCTTATTTTTTAATAAGACATTATAAAACAAAGTTAATGATTGTTAGGTTATATATCTTTAAGGAATAAGCAAGGTCTGAACACTTGAATTTTTCTTAGCAAAATACAATAAAAATATATTCTTTATGTATTCTGTTTTCTTGTGTCTTGATATATTTTTCTCATAAGTAATTATTTCCACTCAATATCAGGAAGATAATTTACACAAACTGATCACTTTGATAAGAATTTCTGAGTGAATTAACTAGGCCTGGCTGTCTTTACATAACAAAACTTGAAATATTAAATGTCAAACATAAAGGTGAACTTTTGCTGTACAAAAGTCACATGCAACCCACACAAGCAATGGCAGAGGCTCTCTCAGTCACATGAGTTTCCTTTTCTCTTGCACCCATTTCATCCTGGCGCTCCTCGGGAGACACCATGTGGTTCCCAATTCCAAGTTCACATAGAGCCTCCTAAAAACAACTTCAGGATAGATGGAGTCTGTAAATAAATCTCTCCACAGCAACACTAAACCCTTTCCATCAATAGAGGCATGCTCTTTGCTCTAGCTCGTCGCAGAGCTCCTGCCCCACAGCCTGTCTGCACTCACTCAAACACAGCTGGAGTTTGGGCGCTGCCCAGTGTAAGACCTTCCCCAAGTCCCTCATGTGGGACAGCTGAAGGGAAAAGACAGAAGGAGCACATACCAGAAACCTTAAGTGTGGGGGACATATTTTCATTTTGTTGTCAATTCACATTGTCAGATCCAAAATTATTTTGAATGTAATAGAAAATCAGTACAATAACAGCGTCTTCAGTTCTGTGGCTTCAGAACCCATCCCTGGAGCCCCAGTGGTGACACACCCTGATAATTACACTTGGAGCTGCATCAGCTCCAGACTAAGCACCATCAGGAGGCATCTTATTAAAAAATGCATTTCCCCAGTGCTTTTCACTGAAGAGGTGATCATTTCACACACTACAAACATGCCACTGCCAGGACACAGAGCCTGGGGAGGTATCAGGGAAGGCAAGGGGGAAGAAAGAAGAAGGGGCAGCATTTCTGTGTGCATCCCTCACTCCTTCGGTGCTGGAACATTTATATCCCGGCCAGACAACACTGCACTCCCAAGACCAAAGGTGTTTTAGATGTACAGTAACCAAAATATTACCACTGATAGTGAAAATCATAAAATGAAGGAAAAGCTAAAGGATTTGCCCTCATTATTTTTCCTCACAGTCAAGTTTGCCTGTTGGGAAGAGATACAGGTAAGGCACTGGAATCAAGTTCATGCTTCAGAGAAATCAGAAGTAAATGCCATATTTCTGGGGGATTGAGATCCTGGTCACATCAATCTCGATCATATCCTTGTTTCTGATGCTGGAAGACCCAAAAGGGGAAATATAGTCATCAAACAATAGTTTGTTTTTGCTAAGATATTTTATTGCTGTACAGCAGACCTGGAAAACTAATTGCTGGATCATACAGAAAAAAAATACGATTCAGTGGCTAAAAAGTCCAGAAATACATGATCTTTTAACAAATAGTAATAACCAAGCTCAATTCCTAAGACTGTTAGGATAAACTGAATACTGCACTTACAGAATAATGTGTATGCTCATGAAATATGAAATACATGCTCATTTGGGGACAATTTAAAACCTGGGGTGGGGGGGAGGGGTGTTAGAAATCTGAAAGAAAGCAGGATCAGAGTTAATTTGTCAGAATTTGCTAATGGGTATACTTTAATCTTTAATGACAGCTAGACACTGGTAAGGACTTTTAACAACCTGAATAAATGAGTCCCTAAAATACTAACCTATTCCAGATAAAAAGGGACAAAACATACACTGGAATTAAAAATAAATGCATGAGCAAACCAAAAGCAAAAGCAAAATACAGAGTCAGTTTTCAAGCTAACAACCAGGGAAGCAAAATAAAATCACCCAAATAAAATCTAGTTGCCCTTTACTTTCTTTGGCCTCTGTTTGGCAGTACAATTTTAGTTAATCTTGGACCAAGTCTGGATTAGTAATAAAGTGATGCTAATTGTCCAGCTTGTGCTGTAAGATAGTGAGAATGGCAGTGACACAACTCAGGCATAGACATGTGAACCATTCAATGGTTTTTATTGGGCTTTAGGCAAAAGTCATTTGTCCTTTGTACTCCTAAGGAACACAAAATTGTGTTCAGCACTGAGGTCACTGACTCCAGCAGCCTGGGGCTCCCTTCCCCTTCAATGGCTTTCTCTTTTCTCCAGCTACTTCCCCACCACTTTTCTCTCCACTTGTCCTGGCTGTGGCTCATGCAGAACTGTTCCTTTAGAATTTAATCAACAGTTTTGAGGATATCTTGCTTTGTCCAAAGGCTGACTAGAAACTGGTGCATTTCCAGCCCTGCAGCAGCTAATCTGAGCTCTTTTTCATAACTTTCCACTGGTGGGTGCCACACTGTTTGCTCTCCCCCCTCCATTAAACACCACATCCAGGCTGTCAGAGCTAAAGTTTTACCCTAAACCCCTGTAGAATAATTTCGTGTTGTAAAACCCTCGGGGTCCATTCCTTTTTCTTTGCTTTCCTCTGTTCCTTTTATCCTCAAGCCCACCTTACATTTCTCTGCAAAGGAGTTGCATAAGCCAGACACTCAGGTGAGTGTCCTGGTTTCCCATCTCTGCAGATCATTTATCACGGTGCTTCTCTCCCTTAGTGAGTGAACTTTCCTGTTCCTGAGGTATCAAATTCACTGCCAGTTTGCTTATCTTGCTTCACGTGTATTTCCACAGAGCAAAACTATCAAACAAGACAATAAGTTGCACCCATGCATAGTTTATCAAATATATGTCTGACTTGAGAAGTACCTGACAAGACACAGGGAGAGACACAACCTGGGAGTTGCTGATACCCCTTTTTTCATCATTTTCCTGTCAAATATGGCTGCATTTGAATCATCCGCTTTGCAAGTTCTTTTCTGCCACAGAGAGTTCTCTCAGGCAGGAGCCTCCTGGTAATGTAAAATGAGCATTATTTCCAGGACCATCTTTCACCCTCCCTTTTGCCAGCACAGTTTCGGAGGAACCAAGTCAGGGTTGCACAAGGGGTTTATGAGCCTGAAGGTTCATCCCATACATTTTGATCTCCAGTCTGCCTCTCTTCTTACTACTGTGAAAAACATCACAGTTCCACTGAGAAACTTTGTACCTCTTCATATTTATAAGTTTTTCACCTTCTTCCAGAGGTCCTACAGATTCACAAACACTTCATAAATAAAATAGTATAAAATGGAGAGATACTGACTTGTGTGTACATTGGTAAAAAACAAAAGACGCTCATGAATCACATGCTTTGTGCTTTGCCGAGGTGAACTGTTTCTTGCTAGTACATAACAGTTTCAGAAGGATAAAATCAATCTGGGGTCACATATGTGACCATGGTGGGCCATGTTGGCTTTTCCCTTTTGCACTGTGGTTTAGGGTAACAAGAGCCTGGCTGGAGTCACATCTTTGCCTGCACTGCCAGCGCTGAAGGGCTGCCTTCCCCCCGCAGGAGCTCACGAGCAAAAGTCTCTCTTAAGAACATTCCTTAGAGTAAATGAGAAAATATCCATGTCCAGTGAGATACAAGTGGATCTCATCATCCAAAGTCAGGATTTTTTCCAACAAAAGGTGTGGATCTACCACTTATGGAATGTTTTGAAGTATTCTGACAAGTATATTTCATGTTATTACTGATGTTGCCTAATTTAATATGCTTTCTATCACATAATTCAGTATTTTTTCTATATATTTCAGTATATTTATAGTTAAGTATCTCCAGGGACACTTATTATTTGTTAGTAAACCTTTTGCCATCCCTAAATCCAAAAGTACCATCAGAATTTTTAACAAATTCATACAAGGACCCTTGGAAATAAACAGAGATGCTACATCCACTCTCAAATGATTTAAGGTCCTTAAAAGGTCAGCACAGAATAAATTGCATAATTAATTATAAATTTAATTAAAGAGTCATAAAATGAGAGGGGAAAAACCCTGAGATAAAATTTTCAATTCTGCATCCTTAAATATTAACTCAGTTGGCATCAGGAAGATTGAATCCAGTCAGACACTTAGGGGAGATTTTCTTGCCTTTTCAATAAAATTCCTGGTCCTTACTTCTTAGGGCATATATACAGATTAAAAAAATATACATGTACAGCAGGCAATGACAGAATAACTCACCATCTTCCTCAGAAATCTGCAAGCAGGTCAATAAATAAGAAACTAAATCTGGCCCCAGAGCCTGAGAGCACCTTCTGTTCCATAGGAAAGAAAACAGTTCGCAACTCTAAAAATCAGAAAAACAGCCTCTGAGAATTTGGACATGACATAAAATTCCTACAGAATCCTTTCTTGACATAGAAACTATAGGAAAAGAATGAAGAGCCCCTTCGTTCAAGATATCCTTTCCTTACATGGCATATAAAAGAACATAACTTCTGCCTTTGGGTCTTCATGCTGCTGTAAAATATGGGTTACTGATATGTTTCATCTGTATTAATAATTTAAAATAATTTTTCCTCTTGACAGATTCTATGTCTGAAGAACTAGAACACTTGATTTAAAACTCTAGAAAATACTGCTCTAAATAAATTTACCTGTCCTATAAATGTTAGCTGAAAAATGTTAGGCAGTAACTTTACATGTTTAAAATTCCAACCTTTTCATCAAAATAGCCTTCAGCACAGAGGTTTGGCCTTTGCTAATAATTCTATAATATCTCCAAATTCAAAAAGTCTTTAGGATCTGGCAAACACTTATTTGTTTCGTTTGGGGTTTTTTTCAGAAAATTTGAAAACTTTTCCTTTAAAGGATTCATTTATTACATTTCAGAAGCTAGGGAGCTGGGAAAGCACAAGATGCTTCCTATCAAATTCCAGACTCTTTTCCTGAGCTCTTTTGCTTCCAGCAGCAAGAACAGAGTTATTCACCCTTGCGGGCCACATGGTGCAAACTCCCAGCAAGGAATTCCCTCAGCCCTGGCCTGGTGTGCTGTCCCAGCAGGAGCAGTGGGAATGGCCAGTGTGCTGGTTTAGAGTTAAACTGGCAGGAGAAATGAATCCAACTCAGAATGGGATTGCAAGTCAGAAGAACAATTTAATAAAAGATCACAAAATACACTGAGACAGAAGGAAAAGATTTGTTTGTGCCACAAAACCAGCTGTGCAGCCCAGCACAGTGGGGCAGGAGCAGAATGGAGCTCACCAACCCCTGTGCTGAGCACCACGTGGGCCCCCTGAGTTCAAAGTAAGAAGAAAGGAAGAAACCTCCTGGTGAAATGATGGTTGCAGTCTGGTGGCAGGCTCAGTCTGGTCGAGGCTCTGCTCCTCCTCTCGATCTGATGAGAGCTCCCAGACTCAAAACCCCAACTTATCTCTGCTTGGGCTCAGATGGGAATGCCCAGTCCCTCCCCCAGGGTGGGGAGTTTCCCAAGGGGTGATTTACTCGGTGAGGTCAATCCTGGTATATTTTTGGCATCCCTGCTGGCCCCTGAGCAGACATGACCCCTCAGGTGGGTGTGAAGGTGCTGGTGGCTCCCAGAGGGGAGTTCTCACACTTGAGTCATAGGTGTGAAGACAGGAAACCTTCCTTATCCCACAGAAGTTCCTGAACACCCCCCTGTGCCCTGAGGGGTGGGGTGTGCCCTGGGCAGCTGCTGCCAATGGGCCATGGTGAGCAGTTCATGAGACAATGACACAGAGGGTTTAGAATCCACACCCACCCAGTGACAAACTGGTCCTGGCTGCTGTACCCAGGACAGCCAACACTCCTGGCACTGCTGGGCAGGGCTTGCTGAGCTGCCACAAGTAGTGACATGAGGGCACAGACAGGGGAATGCATTAGTGAGGAGACTCCTGCAGCAGCTAGAACTGAGGAAACTCACTGCTACTTGATTTTCCCTAAAGACTTAGTATGCAATTTTTCTCATCCTAAGGCATTTTATTTATGGCTAATTGTATAATCCAACTGACTTTTATTTCATTACCCCCTTTTCTATAAAGAAAAAGAAAACTGTGCAGAACAGTCTCCCCCAAATGTCTCACTTCGAATACATACAAATTCTCACTCAAAAAGAGAGCTCATCATAGCAATAGGATTTATTTTGCTTTACGAAAATTGGCTGCCACCAAGTCCATATGGGCAGCATCACAGGCACCACACTGCAGCATCCCTTCAGCTCCAAGAATCCCAAATGAAGCCACAGGTGATGGGAACTGATCTGAGATCTGTCACTTCAGCATTGATGGCTGTTCCATAATGAAGTCCCCAGATTGGAAGAAATGTAAAATCATCCAAGGATAGAACTATCTGCCTTCAGCAAGGGCTCCTTGCTGATTTTCCCTTTCCAGTAAATTGGGAAACCAGCACTGGGGACAGCAACTCTGTACAGTCCCATCCATAAGGAATACCATTCCAAACCTTACCTAACGTACTTGAGCTCCCAGTCACACTCCTACAGACTATGAAAGAACTTCTTGAGAAGGTGGCAGAATCCAGATTGGACAACAAGGCCATGAACCTCCAAAGACAGACACTCTCTTGATCTCTCTTGCTCAGTGGAGTCTTGAGAAAGACAAGCTGACCCAAAGTCAAAAGACACGAGCAGCAAGAAACCTGACTAGTGTTCGTCTTTATTCCAGCTCTCCCAAATACAGCCCATAAGCAAACTCCTCTCTATTAAATCATTTATTTGTGAAAAATTTTCTCTCATACTAATTTTTTACACCCAAGCAAAAAAGCAGATGCCACAAGAAGAAGCAAGAATGTAAACTGCCCACAGTACCATCTTGACAGGAGGAACTGCACCGCATGTGCAGATCCGAGCCTGCCTTGATTCCCACACCACACCGAGGTTTCAGTCAGGTGCAGAGCTGGAGTGTAAAAAAGAAACCCTAAAAGCTGAAAAAAAAACAGGAAGAATGGGGAAAAATCTATCCCATTTCAATATGCTTGTGGTACAGATTTGGAAATTAGTGGGGCAAACAAAGCCTACAACACTGGAGTCTATTCCAGAGGAACACACTGGGTACTGGGGAGTGTCCAAAATGTTCCCCCTAACTGGGATGATGTTTCTGCAGGCTCTGATGGATCATGTTGTACACTGTGTTGTCTGACCCAGAAACAAATGTTCTCTGTCTCAGAAGGAGTTGCAACTCCTCCTGCAGAAAAAGGACAGGATTCTCACAGGAAGTCCTCTAAAGCCAAGCTCAGAGAGAGATTTCCTTCAGAACTGAGCAATTCCTCTGCATCCAAAGTCAGGTAATAAGCCCTCTACATTTTCCACTGTTTGTTTTCTGGCAATAATAAGACCCCAAGTCTATCAGAACTAAAGTAAAGACCGGTGCTATGAGAAAATACAAGGTGTCACTGGGGGAGGATGGCGTCACCAAAATTAGAAGTACTAAAAATTAGAAATTCCTAAAGTTTGAAGTGGAGAATATATTTTATTATCCTTAAATGCAGCATTACATATGCACATGATTCTTCACATGCAGAATGAGGCCAAAGGGACAATGTCCAAAACCCAACACACAAGAAATCAACTTTTCTGATGCCTATATAGATTCACACCTTCGTGCAATAATTAAACAATAAAGAGTGCTAAAGGGAAAACATGCAGTTTCCATTTACTGAAATGTCTTTCAATAAAGAATTTCAATGTAAAGGTCTTTCAAGGAGTCAAATGTTCTGAAGAGTTGAAGAAGGGAATAACAAGATAACTTTTGCAGCAGCATTCTAAGGGATTTTAAGGTACAAAAATACTACACTTTTGTTAAAAGCTACTGGTAATCCCTGAGCCATAAGGAAACACACCTTTAAATATAAATAAACCTTGATTTCAAATGCCTCATTGTCACTTAATGCTTCCCCAGACTTAAGAAGAAAAGACAATTTTAGAAAAGTGATCAGTGACAGCAAGAAATTTTGTAGAGAAAGACCAAGGAGTTCACCAGCTTTACATCCACCCCAAACTTCATTACAAACCTGAATACACTGCTACTAAACTGAAGAGAAGATGAAGAAAGAGCCCAGACACTGACACCAAAGCTTTTCCCACCGGAGGGAAACTGCTCTCCAAACTACAAACCCACGGAAGCAAAGCAGGTTGGTTACGCACTCTCCATGAGCCTCTGCAGGGTCCTGCAGGGCTCATATGTGCGAGGGAGACCGAAACTGCCAGTGTCATTCTATCCTAAAAACCCCAAAACTGGTGACAGGACATATCATTGCACTGTTTACCTAAAAAAGGGGGGGAATGACCTGCGATTCTTAGAGGTAAACAGCCAATTAGGGAAGCTCGCACACTTTAGTGCCTGCTCCAGTCCTGTTCCCTCTGTCTCCGGCACTAGGGCATTTATCAGCCACAGTGAGAAACGTTTCTGAGATCCTCAGCAGCAAACCGATCTTACCACTGCAAAGTGCGTTTAGCTCTTAATTTACCCAGGTTTCTTCTCCTACTCCCATCCAACCCTGCCAGCTAATCCCGTCCATCCCCGCGGGTTTCCTCCAGGCAGTCCCTCCCTTTCAGCCAGAGTGCCGCGTTGGACTCGCGTTCCATTTCCCGTTATCCACCTCCAGCTCCCTGTCCAGGCAGGGAACCCCCGCAGGATCCCTCCCAGCTCCGCCGGGGCCTCAACTCGGCACGATGAGCGGCGGGTCCTCCCCGACCCCGCTGTCCCCGGGCCCGACCCCTCTGCCCTTGGCGAGGGGGCCCCGTCCGGCCCCTGCAGGGAGGGGGTCACCGCCCGCCCCCCCGGGCCGGCCCCGCCACGGCCCCGCCAGCCGCAGGAGGGGCCGCGCAGAGACCGCGGCGGGGGCGCATGGAGAGAGCGGGCACGGCGGCGGGCTGGGGTAAGGACGGGAGGGAGAGGGCTGGAGGCAGAATGGGATGCATCGGGATGCGGGGAGAACGGGGTGGATTGGGATAGGGGCAGAAGGGGAAGGACCGGGGTGCGGGCAGAACGGTATGGACAGGGATGGGGGATGAATGCGTTGGACTAGAATGCGAGGAGAACGGGATGGATTGGGATGGGGGATGAACGTGATGGACCAGGATGCGAGGAGAAGAGGATGGACCGGCATGGGGTGAGAAGAGGGATGAACTGGGATAGGGAAATGACGGGAATGAACATGACTGGTGAAAGAACAGGGATAAACCAGGATCGGATGAGGCAGGGATTGAACCTGGATGGGGTAAACACGGGAATGAACCGGGCAGAGGAAAGGGATAAACCGGGTTGTGGAAAGGACGGGAATAAATTGGGCTGGGGTAAGGAAAGAACAGAACGGGGATAGAGTAAGGAAAGCAAAAGGACCCAGCTAGGGTAAGGCTTAGCGTGAGGCAGGAGCCGAGCAGGGTAAGGCGCGGAGGAGCATCGGAGTCCGGCGGGCGGGGATCCCGCACCCCACAGAACCCTGCCCGCGGTCCTGAGCGCCCCGTAACACTTTGTGAGACGGGAACCCCTCCGGAAAAGGGAGAAGTCCCATACCCGGCCGTGCCCCCGAGCTGGGGGGCTCAGGAGCCGCCGGAGGGACAGGAGCACCCCAATGGCACAGGGAGAGGGTCCGGCTGTCACCCAGCCTGGGACCCCGGGCGAGCGCCGCCCTGCAGCAGAGGCACCGCCGGAGCCCAGGTTTGCAAGGGCTCTGCAGGAGCAAACGAGCCCATCTTTTAAGAAATCTGAAGGGTTTTTTATTTAGGACACGTTTTACGCGTGTGCATTTTGTTGCCTGTAAGTATAAATCTTTGAAGTGTAAGCTATAAATATTAAAGCGTGAAAGCATAGGGGGAGTATGTGTGTCAGATTTTAGAATAAATTTATTCCACCCAGTTCGACGCACACACGTCTGATACATTAGAGCTGCACTTAAACAAATCAGGGAAGTTATTTGGATTTACAGTGGTAGGTGCCTGTGTCAGAGTCTGGTGAGTGGCTTACCAACAACAATTAGCATACTTATGTAACACGTTGTTGTACGTGGGGTTTTGAATCCCAAGAGGCATAAATAGAATTTCCTGAACTGAGGTGATTCCTGGAAGTAGGAAGCAATGACTGGTTTGGGGTTCCCCCCCACCAACTGAGATACATCTGTGTGAACACTCCGAGTCTGAAATGTGCAATCCCGTCCACAGAGAGCAGGGGCACATTATCAAAACATATCTTCAACTGACATTTTGTTGCAAAAAAGACCCAAACCGCTATTAAGGACCTTTCTCTTAATTTTTCCTCCCTAGTTCTTTTCTTCCATCTTCCTCTCATCTCTGGGAGCTCCATCAGTATTGGAACAGGGAGCAATTATTCCAATCTCCGTAAGTAATCCTTTTTCTTACTTTTTTTTTTTTTATACTACAGTTAATGGCATGCCTTGCATTCATGTACAGCTGTAGGAATATTATTTTTTAAGTGCTTTAGCAGATAAATAACAAACCATTAAAAAGCAAATCACTTCCTGATGAAGGGAACAACTGAGTTAACAGAAATGTACTTAATGTCGTCATTTTTCTACAGACAAAACTCACAGAAATTACAGAACTGTCTGAAATAGAAAACCATAAAATTTTGTGTCAGGTACAAGTGCTTCAAGATTTTACTTTTAAAAAAATTAAAACTCTCTTTTTCATCATTTTGTCCCATAACAAATTATCACAGAGCTTCTGAAACAGATTTACAAATGGAGCACACTGATATCCATTAAAATTTATATCATTTTGGCACCCACTAGTGAAACAATGTGGCTAAAAATTATTTCCTTTCATTGAAATGAAACATTTCACTTCCTTCTGCTCTCCTTTTTATGACTGCCTTCTATAGTTATTACATGAAGGATTTTTGAAAAGGCAACACAGCAATAAAGGAGCCAATTATCCTCAGTCACTGGTCCTATTTTGGCAGAAAACCATGTGTGTTAGGTGGAAGAATGCAGAATTACAAAAATATACACACAATGACTAAAATCACCAAGATGCCTCTTGGAGCAAGTGCTGCAGCTCAAGAAAAACCATGTCAAAATAGACTGACTTTGGAACAACATTCAAGCAAAGATGCCCATGGTGGGTGAGAAATCATAGGAATAAATGTGAGGGTTAAAGAAGAACAGGCAAGAAGTTCCTTGTCAGGCAGCTGCTATCATTCCCAGGCTGGAAATAATACCAAGTTTAATGTTTGCAGTCTCAACCCACTAACCTGGTTCTTCAGAATCAAGACCAGCTTCTGTCAACCCCAAGGATTTGTAGGATCTATCCTTAAGATAACTTTGGTAACTGGGAAGAGTTTGGTTAGTAAAGGTGAACACAGTGCAAAACCAAGTAAATGCAAAGTGTTGTCTCTCAGGTTCTCTCTGATAAGCACTTAAACTCTTCCAAAAAATCATGTTAAAGATGGGCTGAAGGGTGAGTACAAAATTCAGATTTTTTACCTTCTAACAAAATAATAGATGAGTGATTGGCAGCTCATAGAAAATACATCAGAGTAGTACAAAAATTACAAGAAAGTATAAATACTACATGTGTCAGCTTCTCATTTTTCTGTAGACTTGGTGAGAAAACACTTGTAGTGTGCTTATGTTTTACAGGTCAACATTAAGAAAAAGTTGAGATTATTTTTCCACAGAAATAATGGGTTTCCAAGATGCATGCAATGACTTTTCGTAGCACTTCATGATGCATGTAGCCAGTCTGTGCTTTATTTGGGGATTCATACCTGAATAGTATAATTTCTTCCCCATTCTTTCCTTTCATGCTTCTTGACTTTATCTCAGATTTTTCATGATTTTATCTCAGATTCTTCCCTGCCATTCTTCCTCCTACTCCTGCATGGCAAGACAATTTTTTATTGCATTAACTTTAGATTATAGAAGTCTGTATAACAGTACTGGTGCAGCAAACAGCAGGTTGAGTGTTTCACTGATACCCAAAATAGGTGCCTACATCTCTTCAAAATTAAGTTTTTATACAATGCTTTTAATCTATTTTGGCCATTCTGAGTAGTGTTCAGCCAGGACCCAGGAGCAGCAGTGCAGCTCTTCCCACAGAGTGGGCTGTGCCCGTGGAGTCCTGCTCCTGTCCAGGACCAAGGGGTGAAGTCATCTCAGCAACGCCAGGGCAGCTCCGCTCAGGAATGGAGCGCTGTGACTTCAGCCACTCAGTGCCACCGGGGCTGGCAGGCTCAGCATTTAACAGCAATTACGGAGCAGAAGTTGTATTTGCTGTTGGCTTTGTTGCTTTAGGTGTTTCTTCCTGAAACGTTGCGTTTTCTTCGCAAAGTGTTTCTAAGTTTTGGGCAACCCTTTTGTTAGTTGATGGGTTTATTTTTAGAGAAACAAAAAACAGTCAGATTTATCTCCAGAAAATATTGGCAAAGAACATAGATCTTTATTAATCAGCAGTCGTGAACCTCAGTAACCCTTTCAAATACTTAAATGAAGAGACCCAGAACTGTGAGACTAATAAAAAGGGAGCAAAATGGTTCTACCCAAACTGCCTTTTCTTCATGTCCTCCAGCTCCTTCCCAGAAGTTCTGGGATTTATCTCTGAGGAAAATGATTGCAGACACAAGTAAAAGCAAACAAATTACCTGATTTTTCAGTCAGTTATCTAAGCTGCCAGTACATATCAGATATCATAAAAACATAGTTATTTTCCAAAAGGTATAATTATACATATTAAATCTTTATTATAACTCCAATCAATACTTGCTCTTATGTCCAAGAGCACAAGGAATGTCCAGAGATATGTAAAAGGTTCCTTTGCATGCATGAATGACAAACCCCCAAACTTTAAAATACACAATACTTTCAAAATGAGCATTAAGATTCTTGTCTTAGAACCTCTAGGAGTTCCTCAGACTCACTGAACTAAACAAAATTCTCTCCCAAAATCAAGCAGCAGCAGAAGCATTCCTCCTGTGCTCTTCTCTGTGCATGAGAGCCCACCTGAGCCAGGCCCAGGGACACACCTCCTACAAAGGAAAGGTGCAGAAAATGCTCATCCTGGAATCAGGAGGCCCTTGAGTGTCCACTTTGGATGCTCTCCCTCGGGATGTGGCTTAGGGAGCAGCAGTGCCAGCCCAGCTGGCTGCCAGCAGTGTTGTCACTGCCTACAGCAGTGCGACCCCGGGGGTGACACTGCAAAGTCGAATCCAAATCTACTCGTTAACACAGAAGATTTCTGTACCAGCAAGAATAAACCACCCTCTCCACTGGTCAGGAGTGTGCAGCTCCATGGCAAAGCTTGTCTCTGTCCCAGGAAGGTTGGCAAACTCAGCCAGTGTGAGGCAGTTCTCCGGGGGCATGAGCACAGCCCCGCAGTGACGGGGAGCACAACCTGCCCCTGCCCCGCTCAGCCAGGTGAGGGGCTCTGCAGGGACATCCAGGAGTCGTTCTGGCTGTCCCAGAGCACACACGTACAGAAACACCAGGCATTGCTTCCAGTCTGTGTGTGGGAGCTCTGCTGGGAGCCAGGACTGGAAGGAGCACGTGAGGCCAGGCAGTGTCCGTAGGTCTGCACCCAGACGGGCACAGCAGGGCACTCCCTTGCTCGGGGGTACCGTCAGTCACCAAAGCAGCACCATCCACCACCCATTATGTCTTCTCTTTAACAAGAGTGCCAGAAACCACTGGTTGTGATTTCAAGCAGGGAGGGAAAACATACTGTAGTTGCCCCCTCTTAAGTGCACAGCAAAATCTGATCCCCACAATAATTTGCTCTTTAACTTCATTCACTCTATCTTTTCTCAAAGTGTGGATATTTGCTGGCATTGTTGAAGAGGTTCCCATCTCCCTTTCCTTAAGGACACACACCACATCTCCCTATGGTTTTCCACATTGCACTTCATGGTTTAAAGACTCTGGCTGTGCAGAAGGGAAGGATGTTCACAGGCCTCCAGAAACACACATCACAATTCAATGTTATTCTCATTACATATATATATTATATATAGATTATTATATATAAAATATATTATTATAGATAATAAGTCTTATCCTGCTCAGTATCTTTCTGCCATAAATTTCTTTTATTATGGCTTGAAATCATCTATTACATCAAAAATAAATGTATCACCTTTTAATTTAGTAGGTTGGAATATGTCTAATAAAGGTATTCATTTCCCTCCAAGTCTAACAGTTCTTCTCCTCAAATGTAGGCTGACTCCAAATTTTTCCCTTCCACTGTAACTATTGACTTAAGGCTTTAGTTTCAATGAGCTTCGTCCAATTCCCACCTCCCAGTCCTGACTTTCTTTAGTGGAGAGAAGTCTCGAATCCGTTCCTATGCACCTGCACTTCAAACAAAGAGTCTGGTCCAACCTTCTACCTATCAAATAAATAGAAATGATGCTTTAGTTTTTGAAGGGTATCCCATTAAGCTGGTGCAAGTAGCCACAATGAGAAACCTCCCAGAGAAGTGTGGAGGGAAGAAATACTTTAAAGATGATGATTGTGTTTGAGCTGCTCTTCATCTTTCAAGAAGAGGTAGACCCCTCTAAAGCTCATTTACAGCCTATATTCTCACATGCTTTAAAAACTTGCCTCCAAGTCACAACTGGCAGAAGAAAGCAATTCAGCTGACTTTCACAACATTTTTGCAAAGAGTGATTTTAGCTCCAAGAAAATGAATGTCCTGCTAGAACCTCCTGAAACACCTGAGACTTTTTATTAAATGACATTATATGACATTGTGACACCTACAGTCTTCAAGGACCTCTGTGAAGGTAATTCACTGAAGGACATTCCAGACAAAGCCTCATGATCACTGTCTAAATGTAAACAGTGCTTTTATGACTCTTTGTTTCTGGGGGCTCTTTAGGTTTAAATTATTTATCTTTGAATTGCTGGGTTTAGTTGCAAGTATTTCTTATCAATAAAAGGCAGGTTTGTTTATTAGCAATTGTTTTCTTCTTCATTGTCAACTAATCTTTTTTTGCTTAATGGCATAACAGAAGCAGCTCTGTAAGCATCTGCAGGTTTTTAGCATCAACAGCTTTATTTTGAACTAGCTACAAATTTTTTACAAGATTACTTATATTTAAGAGACCCAGCTAAGACCAAAGCTTCATCAGTCGAGGTCCTGCACAAAATAACTGGCCTTATCCTTCCAGATGACAGGTGTGTAGATAACACAACAGGTAGGAAGAGGAAAAATTAAATTACTAGCAATTTAAGGAAAAAGCATGATTCTCCTTGATTGGTGTCTGTCCTTCTCCTGGCACTGACTCTTGTTAACAAGGAGTAATACTCCGAAGTTACACTTAACCCCACTTTTCACTTTCCACTCCAGAACTGTAAAGGTTTTTTATTGTGAGAAGGCAAATCCACTTACTGAGGATCTATAATGCTTTTACACATTCAGATTACAAATGCAGGTGTGTCTCCCTTCCACTAGGGAACGCATTTCTACCACAAGGACACAGGATCTTAAAGAAATGAGGTTTACAAACAGGATCCCAGGTTGTCTCAGGGAGAGGGGAATACAACAGATGGCAGAGCACCCAGGACACTGCGAGATAGTCCCAGCTGGAAGATGAGCCAGGAGTAGGACAACTAGGAAAACTTCATTTTGGATTTTGCTTCAAATCCACACGTAATCTTCTCTTCTTATTAGCAGAAGTTATTAATTTGGGCTAGATGCTCCCTATTTGTACTTATTGACACAGTGAGACTCTGTATTCGAGGCAGACTGGCCGTTCTCCCTCTCCAGATACACACGGTGTGCAAGGCATTGGCCCAAACCTGTGGCAAGAGGTATGAGCTTTTAAGAAGCAGTCTGGTTCCAGACAGCCCATCACTGAAGAGCAGAGTTTCTAGAGAATCGTAAACCATATTTCCTTGCTGTCATGTTAATGAACTGCCCTGAAACTTGCCTCTCCCCGTGCAGTGATTACACAGCAGACCATGCAGTGCTCACTCCCTCTCCAGCAAAGAGGTGTTAAACTCTCCTGCCTGGAGCACACAATAAAATCTCTGAAAGTAATATCTGGTCATTTGATATTGTAATTCTGACTCTGCCTCAGAGACAAATCAGAAGATGAATCAAAAGTGGTCTCATCATGAATCCAAAGTGATTTCTGGTTTGGTCTGAACTTGGTACTGGAGGAGGAGCAAAAAGGAGTAGCTATTTGGGATGCCTTTGTGCATCATTTGAAGAGGATTTTAATTACAGTAATCATTCCCCTCACAGTAAACATGAATGACAAATCAGGTGTTCCTTTAGAAAGAATATGGGACTTTCAATAGTAGGTTACATTCAATAAGATGCAGTTGTGGCCCTGTCATGATGTGGTGCTTTCGGATGTGGGCTGTACTCAGAGCATCAGTCCCAACCAGAAATGCCCCAGTGTTTAGAGGCAGCACAATACGAGACCACCAACAAAGACTTTGCATATACAGAGATGGTTTTTAGAAAATACTTTCTTTTTGGAATAGCACAATCCTAAATGGAAACTGCACTTTTGACACTTGATTATATTAGCCAGCCTGAAAGACTGAAAGGAGTCTGAAAATTTGAGAAATGTCTGAAGCATAAAAAGAAGGGGAAAAAACTAATTTCAGAGCTACATTTCCATTCTCTGATCTAAACAAAAATATTTCTACTGAATGAATCACACTGTAAATTGGAAATTGCCCAAAGACATAAGGTCATGCATCCATAGAGGTAGAAGTAACAACTTTTTTCCCACATTTTCAAGCATGTAAAACTATGATTTCCAAGAAGAACGTGGAAAATGCAGGGTTAAAGGCAACATGAAAGTACCATAAGAGTACTGAAATGACACACTTATCTGACTCAGGATTTAAGGTCATTTTAACTTTCTTTAGCTGCCATCAGTGTAAAAATACTAAGGAACTGAGGAGCACAGGAAGGCACCAGAGAGATAAGAATCTGTCCCACCTGGATTGTGCTGTGCAGAGGTTTCTGTGTCACAGATAAATGCCAGCAGCAGAGCAGAGCACTGAACATCCAACTCACGCCGTATGTTGTTTATGCTCCCTCCTACCTCAAGAATTGTCAAATCATCTCCGTGTCATGGGAGGATCCTTCTTCAGCACGAGTATTTCCCCCAGGTATCTCAGAAGTTTTAAACCCAGGAAGGAATGAGGACTTGAGATTTCTCTAAAGGGTCACACTGCAGAGCCCAGTTCCTGCTCCTGGGACATCGTCACTCAGTGGTGGAGGCAGGAAGTGTGTGCCCACTGTAGCAGATACACAATTCAGTGGTTGGGGGACTAAAAAATGGTGTTGCTTACACAGGAAAACTATCAGTAAACTTTTACCTGTATTTTAATGACTAGTGTTAGTTTTTAACTTGTGGGTTAATTTTATACATCTCATTTATATTTTATTGCACCTTAACCTAAATTTGATATGACCATTTTGATCTTCTTAAACCACCAGTTTTCATTTCTTAAATTCGTTCAGACCTGTGCTGCATAAGAATTCAAACCCTGAAAGCCACGAGCACACCATTCCATGGCACACTCTGCTAGGGAACACATGGGCCTAGAACTAGGGAATGCTTCTCTGAAAGAGGCTTTGTCAGTTCCCTGTGATCCATAGTGAAAAACTTTCTCAAATC
This sequence comes from Formicarius rufipectus, assembly GCA_013399695.1. NCBI lineage: Eukaryota > Metazoa > Chordata > Aves > Passeriformes > Formicariidae > Formicarius > Formicarius rufipectus. The sequence goes on from VXAU01005300.1 coordinate 193,921, forward strand.
AATTTTACTTTTAAAACACTGTTTGAAGTCAAAATACATTGGGGTAGCATTGAATGAGACAGAAACCTTTATTTGGAAAGTAAAGCATTTTCTCACAAATGAAACTATTACTCTCAAGAGGATTTTCATTGCAGAGAACTCAAACGTGGTTGTGTGCTCAGTCTGGGATGGTCCTATCCCTTGCCTATTGCCTGTGCCTCAGTTTCTTCCTCAATTTCTCAATCACATATTTTTACTCCTCATGGGGTTTGGGGTTTTTTACAGCTCACTTTGAGAACAGATGGAAGCTTTTTATCATCTGGGTTCACAAAAGACATAATTTGCTGTTGCTACACCCAGGGACTACACGTGTATGGGTAGGTTTGCAAACTCCCTTTAACCATCATTTCACCCAACTCCTTTTCAGTCCAAAGAAAAATGGATCTGCCCATAGAATGTTATACAGCCCACAGTCATAGTGGTTGTCTCTGAAGAAAATCAAACATCCCTGTGGTTTCCTGGTGTCTTCATAAAGCTGAATCCCAGAGTGACTCAGCCCCTTCCACAAGCACCAGAACACACAGCACAGTGTTACCTTCTGCCAAGAGAGAGGTGTACAGCCTGAAGGGACTTCAAAAGCAGAGCCAGGGAAGGGGTGAACGGAAAAGAGGAACTTTATGTTGCAGGAACTGTAGAAAAACTTCATAATCCAAGAAGTGGTGCCATTGTAGCCAGTGACAGAGGAGAATTGTGTTCACTAGAGATACCAGTGAGGAGAGATGGGAAACTGTGTGAACTGGAGCAAGGTCAGACAGGTTTAAAATAATTCAAGCACCTTCAATCTAGATCATGAACTAATCAGACTTTAGGGAAGATATAAGTATTTAAGATATGTGCCATGGCCAATTACTCCAATAAATTTGCTAATAAATTATTTTTTCCCTTTGCAACATTTTCCTTCCTTATCTTCAAAGACTGAGCAAACCAAACATTGACAGAAGTTGTTCCAATTTACGCAAAGACAACACTTGGCACAACAAACAGCAGTTTAGCTGCTGCTTCTATCACCTTTTTAACTCTAAAAGAACAAATAAACAGCAAAACAACAAAGACATGATCCCTAAAAAGACCTACAACCAAGAAACTAAACAAACAAAACCAGCCTGCACCCTGACAGGGATTCCCACAACTCTAATTGCTGGGATATTTTGTATTGTGCAATTGACATGCAAACCCCCCCAGAACTCCATGGACTTCCCTGCAAAGGGAATACCCAACTCCTTTTTACATCTTGTATTTTGCAGCTGCTTTTTGAATGTTTATGGACATCAAACAAAATGGAAAGCCAAACAACTACTGCTTGGTGGAATTTTCTCTGCAGCCCTGTACAAGACAAGACTCCCAGAGCTTTTGGACTGGGCAGGGCTGACCCTGTTCATGTATGGCAAGAGAAAACAGTCCCATCCACACTCTCATTTCCTCTATTTTTTGTACAGATGAAAATGAGATGACCTGAAACTGCTTAGACTGTTACCATCTCTACTCTGAGAGCAGGAAATACCTGCTCATGCCTGTGTGCTTAAAGATAAAAGCAACCATGCTATCAAAGAACAAGAAAAAATTACTCTTTTTTTCCCCTCTCTAGGGACACATAAGTGCTTCAGTGTTCTACTGAGTCCCCAAGATCAACAGTTGTCCTGGGAATTGGGTCTAACAATTCAAATGAGGAGCCAATAAAACACTGGGTTTCATGCTGGGCTGTAGACCCTACTATATAGGAGTTCGTGGTTGTGCAAACCAAATCTTTTTGTGTCTCCATAAATTTACCCAAACCTTTATTGAGTATGCAAATAATAAATCCTTTCCCACTTTATCAGACTCAATTCCTGCCCTTAATTGTCAAAATGGAAAGGGACTTGGAGAGAATTATACTTACAACTAAGAAGACCTTAATCCAATCCTTCAGGTTAATGCAAGATAAGATATCTCTTTTTTCCCCTTGTTTTTTTCATTTTGTGTGTTAAACTGGGGCAAAGATTGTTTGGTTTTGTTTGGATGTTAAAGCATGTCAGGCAGCTAGGAGGCTGAGACAGGGGACCCCTGTGATTTCTTTGGTGTGCTTCACCTACACCTCATCTGTCATGAATGCAACTTAAATGACCAGCAACAACAGGATAGGAAATATTTGTTTCAGTCTGAGACCCTTTTCACTCTGACTAAGAAAACAGAGTGTTGTCACCAGCCAGGGCTTTCAGAGGCAGCAGGATTGACTTTCAGGAGACACGTGGCTTTGTTGCTCAAGGAGTTGCTTGTTACAGAGTCATGCATTTTTTCTCCTCCTTTCAGATGAACTAAGCATTCTGCTGTGAAATACAACTGCAGTGTGGTGACAGACTCTGCCTCTTGAACTGGCTGTGCTGTCACTACAAGGGGACTGAGGCAGAGACCACAATTACACCAAACCAATATGTTCAAGAGAGTTACCTTTCGCTTTGTTGAATCACGATTTGCCATCCCATGAATGCGAATCCATTTGCTCAGCTAACCAGTGTTTGTTGCAATATACTGTTCTGAACATTAAATTTGATCTGGTTTTGCTGTTGCAAGGATATGGATATTTAGAAGTTTATTTATTCATGTGTCTGTATCATTTATGCTGCATGCTGATTTCAAGGAGAGCATGTGGTTCAGGCAGCGGCGGCACTGAGAGGTTTGGTGAAGCTCAGAATGAATTAAGCTAATGTATGATGAAGGCTACTGCTCTGCAGTGCCAGGTGAGGGGGAAGAGGGGGGAAAAAATGCCTAGGGAAGGCAGCTGCCATTGCCAGAAACAATGAGACATTGGCAGCTCTGCAGAGCAGTGGCTGCTGGCCGGGCACTGCATCGGGAGGTATCAATGTGCAGGACCAACCAACCTGCCAGCTGAGTCTGGTACTGCTGGGCCAGGGGAGAGGCATTCAGTGTGTTTAAAGGAGTCATAGGGCACTTTCTGTGAGTAGTGCAGATGGATTTGGGCAGTGGTTTTAGAATCAGATTTTTTGCAAGGGAGCCAAAAGATGCCTTGGAAGATTTACATGAACACAAGTATGCTGTGGTCTCAGCAGCTGCTGTTTACTACCAGATTCCATGGTGTACCCACCTCGACTTATGCAGCTCCTACTTTGTGCTTGTTATATTTATGTTTTAATGCCAAGCTACAGTTTTAACCCTGAAACCTTCCCTTTGACATAGTTATTTTGTAACCATCATCTAAGAGGACAAATCGCTTTTAGATCTCTGTTCTCTGCGCTACAAACAGGATTGATCACACCAGGCTGGCACTAATCATCTGCCAGAAACACTTGGAGACTTGGTAATTGCAGTTAACACAACATCATACACAGAATGTAGGCTCAGCTTTGTGAAAGGACCAGAAGTGACAACAGGGAGAGCAGAATGACAGTTCTCATCAAGACACTTCAGAAGAATGCCAACCAAAGAATGACAGTCAGGAGTGAGCCAGTGCACTCCACCCTGGAATGGGCATTGAGATGCACAGAGGCAAAAACCCAAATTGAAACCTTCTGAACTGTACCCAGAGCAGGCAGAAGGCCTGGACCACCATCCCTGCTTGGCACAACACCTCCAGATTTCACGGTGCATTCAAGCCCCCACACGAGCTGCACTCTGCAGAACTGATCACAGCCCATTAAAGAGAGCAGGATTCGGGTCAGTTCCATGGACCACAGGAGATTATGAGTTTGTAACTGAGAATTCAGAGGAGCTACAGCTAACATGCATGGGATGACATATAAAATACGAATTTAGGTGGGACCTTGGGTTCTTACATTCTTAATTCCTAATCCAGTTAGCAGAGATTATGGCTGGGCACGGGACTTGGTGTTTTTCCCCTGAGAAAACATACTGGGTGTGGTGGTGGAAGGTTTCATGTGGACATAGCAGTTTGGGTGATTTTGCCACAATGCCGTGGAAACCCTTAATCCATTTACATTGTATGTCGTCATGCTGGATGGGGCTTGGAGCAAGCTGGGTTAGTGGAAGGTGTCCCTGTCCATGGCAGGGGATGGAAAAGATGAGCTTTAAGGACACTTCCAACCCCAGCCATTCTGTGATTTTGTGATTCTATAACTATGTGGGCTTTTTTTCCATAAGTATTTACAGTCCTTCTTTATAGGTGTGCATAAAATAGTGAGTGGTAACGCACTTAGTATAAGTAAATATACTTTTTTCTAAAAGCCAAGCTGTCAACGTTAATACAAAAAATTTAATTCAAAATTAATACAAAAAATTAATTCAGTATTAATACAAAAAAACCCTGCACCAGTGGCATCTGACAAAATAGAGTCAAACAGTCACAGGTTTGCTCTGAAAAAGATACAGAAGTTAAGAGCTCAAAAACAATCCCAGCAGACCATTTGCAATGGTAACAGACATGCACACAGTAAACCGCCTGGAGGGAAAATCATTATTTTTCAGTGAAAGACTGATGATCTTCAGTCTGTTCACAATGAACCTGAGAGCAGTGTGTCACCGAGTGAGCAGCCACATCTGTCCCTGTCTCGCTCAAGGCGGGTGCCGCTCTGGGGGAGCAGCAGCACAGCCTGTCCCAGGGTCGGCAGCCCCACAGACCCCCAGGGATGGCTGCAGACACATGTGGGGCTGCCCCCATTCAGTGGGGCATCCCTTCTGCAGTGGGGGAGCCCTCCCTCCAGTGGGGCAGCCTTCCCTTTGTTATAATGACCACCCGGAATGACCAAGTCACTCAGCAAAAGGGTAGTTTTAATTGTACAGGTAATGAAAATTGCAGAGTAAACAGCGCCGGGTGCCCTGCAGAGTCACCGCCCTGTCAGCAGCACACCCTCAGAGCTCCCAGGCTCTGCTTATAGACAGTCAAAACATACATATTCCTTATTTCTTGTTTAATGATTGCCCTTTCAAATCTTTAGGTAATTTTGAGTCAGGAAGGATTACGATATTCTTAGTTTAAAATTTTACTAGAGACACTCCATTGTTCAAGCTCTATCTCCTTCACCTGGGGATACTTCCCTCCTTATCCTGATGGGTCTGTCACCCTGTTGTGTTGAGGTACCCGGCTTAATCTTCGTTTCCATTGCATCTATCTTGTATCAAAAGGTTGCTTAGTCATTAACTTTGGCTTTCTTCTTCTACCCCCTTTTTATATGTTAAACTAAGTTCATGTCTTGCTTTTAGTTGCTAAATCTTTACAGCACATCCCGCACCGCCCAGATGTACAACATTCAATGCTTTCGGAATCCCACTGAATAATTTGCCAAGCCATAGAGGATACTTCATTATATTTTTGACACGAATTAAGCCTATATTTCTCACAGGTTCAGTGGGCACATCTCCCTTCACTCCCAGACTGCCCAGGGCAGCGTTGCTGCCCAGGGATGAAGGGCAAGGCAGAGGCAGAGCTCAAGGAATTCAAAAGCTGATACAGATTTTCATAGGCAGTTGTGCTCACATCAGGAAGTCAGCACTTAACATGTGGCTAAATGAGCACACCAAAATAACATTTCTGTATAAAAACCCAGCCTTTGTGAATAATCTGTTAGTAATATATACAACAGGACTTGTATATACTGAAATTGAGATGTATCCTATTTATTTCTTTTCCTCCTGTCTATGTGCAGGACAGAGGCACTCCACTCCTGTCATGTATTGTTGATATTTCTAACTTCCTACTTTTGTCATTCTGACACCTAAAAATTTAGCCCATAGGTTACAAAGTACCTTGGTTCATTCAGTCAGAATTTCCTGGCAGGATCCAAGCTGCTCATGCTACCCACTGAAGGCAACACTCCCTCCAAGGACCATGCCCTTGAGCCATTAACATGAAGGAAAATATCAGACTTTTACGTATTAGTTACTATTTTTCCTTCTTCTTTTAAATCTGTTACATTCACTTCACAGTTCATGACATCTCGGCTCAGAAATTTAATTTTGTTTTTGATTTTGACCAAAGTAAATCTTCATCATCTTCATATAGATCCCCACAGGTAGTAAAGAGCAGGTTCCAAGAGGGAAGTGTTATTTCCATTCCTGCATGTTTTCTGTTGAAGCTTGTCTCATTTGTCCATTGCCTTGCATGTCCTTGGATAATTTGTCTCGCTGTTGAAGGAAGATGATTAAAAATGCAAATAGAGGTATCACATTAGATTGTTGTCTGCTTAATCTGGTGTTCTCAGGACATGGGGATTGTCACTTTCTTTAATTGAAAAGGATTTTATATATAAGCAGGAACATACATATATTTATAAGAAATTTGCTTTTGTATTATTTCAACAACAGAGAAACCTTTTGCTAAGTGGCTTCAAATCACTGAATGGTCAGCAGTGACTGTCTGGCTGTCAGTGGGTATGTCTGAATGCACATTTCCAGGGTGCAGCAGGGCCTGTTCCTACCTGGAACTTTGATGAATTAACTGTAAAGGAGCAGGAAAAAGACAGTCCTTTTTTAGGCTTTTTTAAAACCCAATCAAAAGTCCAAATTTCTGCCACACAATATGAGATACCTTGACTATAAATGCCTCAGTGGCTGCCAAGCAGGTGTTTTGAAATGAATTTCCATTGGGCTGGAAGCTTATTGTTGTCATAATAAATCATAATGTAAAACCAGTGAATACATCATTTAAATTTCCATTTTTATTGCGCTACAGATGAGTAATTGGAATATTAAAAAAATTTGGCAAAATAAAGTTATGTTCCACCTTTTAAGCTCTCTGTGAAAGCAACCCTTGTCAACTTTCTTCATTACCAGCTAAGAAGGGCATATTTATCTTCAAATAGGAGGTTGAATCAGCTTTTCAGATTTTCCCAGCCACTTATTAGGAAGTTTTCTGTGAACCTCCAAAATTTTGGGGACAGTAACCCATAGCAAGAGGGGGAAAAACTCATAGATATCTTCCCAAGCATCTGGTTTTGGTTAAAGCTTGACCCTGAGAAGGTAATCTTGAGGTCACCTCCTCAGCATAAAAGTGTCTGGGCACAGAAGCTCCACACACTGTGCTGTACACAGGTGGCAGGGCCCAAAGTGCAGTCGGGATCACAATTCCTGTTTCTGATGGAAGGATTCAACATGCAAATATATTGCACAGCACACAGCAGGCCAGCAAATGAACCCTCCCAAAAGTACTCACAAGACTGTTTTCCATCTAATTAGCAAAGCAATTTTGTGATGGAATCAATTAATTACATTGCCAAGCAGCTGGTGATGCAGTCACATGGTGTGCAGATGTCTGTTTCTTAAATTCATTATCTGGAATAATCATCAAGGCCTAAAAAGACTTTTAGGACTGATAACACCCTTTACAGTGTTATTCTGATTTGCTCTTCTTGACTTTGTTCCAATTCTTCCCCACCTCTGGCTTCCTAGAAAAACAATTTTCTTTTAGTAGAGCAGGAACAGCAGCAAATAACACAGTTTGTATGCGGCAACTGACAATCGACAGCGTATCCACCATAGAGAAGCCACATATCTTTCAGAATTGTGCTGAAAAATCTGTACAATAATTTTGCTTTCAAACACTCCTCAACAAGCATGAAGCTGGGAAATGAGAAATCCTTATCAGGTGCTTCTGAAAAGCTGGATAGATCACCCCAGTAAATACCCACAGGCAGCCCTTGTGTACTTGGTTTTTTCTGCTCACAGGAAAGTCTGTCATAGCTTTTCTGATGACAGAATTTTTCACAGATTTGGGCTACACAGGGATTCCTAGAGAAGCTGAGAACACAAAACTTCATTTGGCAAAGCTGGAGTAAGAGAGCAATTAAGTCTCAGCTGTCAATTAACAGAAAAGTTACCAAAAAGAACAATATAACCAGAGGGGTAAAATAAAGAGATGTATTTCCTTTTGCCCCATAAAAAATTATCCCATCAATCTGAACACTGGTCATTCATTCTCATCAACACTGGTGGTCATAAAAATGCATCACAGAGGCATGGGGGTTTTTTGCTTTGGGTTTAACTAGATCCTCTCTGGTCATTCTTAGGTATAAACTGGCAGCTGAGGTGTGAATATTCAGGTCCTCAAACAAACCAACAAACTCTGATTGTAGAACCCTAAGCATGGCAGATTGTAGAACCCTAAGCATGGCAGACTGTGCCTTGTGCAGATTTAAAAACAAAAAGTACCAATTAGAAGCCTATTTGTCCAACGGTTCTCCCTTTTGGTTTGAGAAAGCCTCTTTTTGTGTCAGCAGAGAAATAAATGGCAGTTGCTCAGCCTCACGTGTGCTCCCTGTGCGTGTGCACTCCCCCCAGGGGTACTGGACTTGTCAATCACTACAGAAACGTGAAGGTTCTGCTTCTGCAAACAGTGACAGCACAGCAGCCACGGGAGCAGAGCAAGGACACAGGAAGGGGAAGTGAGGCTCCAGCCCCTCCTGCCCACTGTGTCTTTAAGGCATTACCGATATCCTGGATTCACCCGGGTGTTGGGGGGGAATGAAACGAGAACCTTTTGTTCCAGCATTTATGAAATCAGACACAGGAGCTCCCTGTGCCTGTGACCTCAGGACTCATTTAGCATTCAGAAATGAGACGGGCAAAGGAAGAAGAGTTGCTAGAAAGGAATTGAGAAATAAATCCTTAGGAAACGGTGTGGCGGTCTAGAACTAAAGGTCCCCGTTTGATGGGGGCGCAAACAGGAACATTTACTGAAACTACAACACACGATATATATGTTCAGCAAATGACTATTCATCCCAGGGTTTGACTTATGCTAAACATGGGAGGAGATATTACAACTAGGGAATAACATTGGGAGGAGATGTTATAACTAGGAGATAACACACTAGTCACTATGCAGAGACATATGGGAATGGATACAAGTTAGAAACACAATGGAATCTTCATCCAGGTTCAGGGTGTATCCACAAAGTCGAGGCAGCTTCAAACGTCTTGGAGACAGGCAGGTGACAGAGATTTTCAGTCTTTTATCCGTCAAGAGATGTCCATTCAAGGTTCTCTGGAGAGCAAGAGGGGACCTTCCAGTGAGGCCACGTACCAGGATAGATTTCCATCACATCTTGGCATGTTGCTACAAGCTGGGAAATAACCATGCTATTGCCACAAGCCACTCTGGCAGGAAGAGCCTGAACAAGTGGTCCGTCAAACAGGAACGTTGGAGGGAATCTTTGTTCTTTTTGTAGCACCCCATACATCCAGCTTCCCAACAATGGCACTTTGGGAATATAATTAAGAGTGTGCTGAGATTCTGCAAAGGCTGTTTATGGCATCCCAGGATTCAACAACAGAGATGATCCCTACACACGATGCACTTGCCAACAGACGATATGTGCACACACACACACACACGCACAGAAATACAGCTCTGCAAAACAGGTGCCTTAATGGTTAAAGGAAAAGTAAAACATATAAATATCATAGTGCAGGATAAGTCACCAGAATTTAGTTCATTTTTACCCTCCACAGTTGTCTTGGCTTTCAGAGATAAAATAGTTACTTCCTTAGCTTACTCTGAGAGCTTAATTCTTGGATTTAGGAAGCAAAGCCCTGGCATGAAAGTATTACATTTAATGTGCAGCTACCATGAAATTCAGCCTAATTGGAAAGGATGTGAACATGTATTGCAAGCACGAAAATATTTATCTCCTACTTTCTGTACCAGTCAACCAGAATCACCACATCAAAAAAAAATTTTTGTGTCTTTCTTTCTCTCTCTTCCTCCCTGCTTTCTCTTCCTTGTGCTCTCCTTTCTTGACTGACAGTGTTTTTTTGCTGTTAAAGACTCTTGGATCAGAAGTAGAACCATTGCTATGACTGAAAAAAAAGCATTGTACATTTTGTACCCAGGGGAAGCTGCCCTGAGCAGTAATGCATGGATTGGTTCCAGTTGACAAAACAAGCTAATATTTCCCTTGCTATAAGAGGAAATCAAAAGGATAATCTTTGCTCAAGGGTTAACCATACATTTCTCAGAAAATACACTTTGAAACCTAGTGCTGACTTGTAGCACTTAAGAGGTACTTGCCTTCATCTGCTATTCTTCCAGTCTCCAGCCAATCATGTCCTTTTTTTTTTCATTTTAAGGTTGCATTGTCTATGTAGAAACTTTTGGCTCCACAAGAACATAGCATTAAAGGGTAAAATTCAGTTTCACTTTGAAATATACATTTCCATGAGAAGCAGGGAATTTGCCCCACTGAAGCCATATAGGCAGTCATAACAAGTGCAATCACTGCTCCCAGCCCCAAGGATTGCAACTGGAGGGTTTTTTACCAACCAAATTGTCTTTTATGACCCTTGATACTTCTCATTTTATTATTGAAGTAATCAAACGCTGCACAAAAACTTAAAATAACTCTGTCATGAAGATGTTACTTAGGACTCATATTAACAGGAGGTTTCTGTTTGTTCCAAGAGCTGCATCCACACAGCTCATCCCACAGATTCCCTCTCCAGCAATCAGCACAGGCCCTTTGGATTAATGACCTCCATCACTCTCCAGGCAGCTGGATATAAATTACATGTATAATCCTACTTAGGGAAAGTCCTCCATAGGTAATCCTGCCCAGAGCCAACCAGGAGGGAACAGACCCAGAGGGGAAAAAAGAACACTGTCCAGACGTGGATTTTTGGGCAGTTCTTGTCAGAAAAGGAGATTTCAAGAGAGGAGTGGGATGGTTATTTAAATACCTATTCCATCAATGTAACAGCTCAAAATATTAAATAGTTGCAACATTAAACTTACAATGAATGCATTCCTTGTTTGCATTCATTCCTAATCCTTCAGATGCCCTTTTAAAGTTACTATAGCTGAAGAAAGGGAATTTGCACTTTCGCAATCCTCTTTAAATTTGCACCCAGGCTCCTCCTGGTCCTTGCCAACAAGGTGGAGGCTCCCAGACCCTCTGAGTGCAGGTTTAGGAGCTCCAAGGTGTCAGGCACAGGCAGGGACTCAGGAGGAGGATCTCACAGAGGTCCAACCTCCCCTGCAGATGCATCCAGGCTCTTCTTACTTCCCAAATATGAGAAGAAGAAATCACTGATTCCCAAAATAAACTCCAAAGTGAAGATCCAACAGTGGGTGAATACTCTAAATCTGTGTGATAGAGTGATGGAGCACTGAAATACACAGGAAAAGCCAGTTCTTATTAATCTTTGAAGGAAACACAAATGCAAGGCAGAGTCTGGAAGGAAAGAACCCAAACTCAAGGGACCCAGACTGTCCTGTGTCTGCCAACTTCCTCCAGGGAAGTCATTCCACCTTCGTTTAACGTCCCTTCTTCACCCAGCAAATTCATATCACTACGCTTGTCATCTTTGAAAATTGCTTTATTACAGGCACCTAAGCACATTCATGAAGCAACAAAAATTTATTACTTGTGTTCAGGAATATCTTCATAATATAAGCTTCTTTATTAGGAAAAAGATTTAAGCAACCCAAAAAAGGATAAAGGGAAGAGGGGAAAGAGAAAAAAAAATCAGCATCCAGATTAGAGGCAACTTTCTAAATTAGTTCTTATAATCTTAATGACCAATTCAAGTTTCCTAAGACATCAAATTTTCTGTTGCAGTGATAGTTTAAAAAATCTTAGCAGCTCTGAATTCACTGCCACTTGTCAGTCCTATATCTTCATTACTTGCTTCGACACAAGTTGCTGCTTAGACCTCCAGAGAGGCTTCAGTTCTTTGGAGCATTCATGGAATTTATTTGTGTTTAGTAGGAGAATTTAGCTTGTTATGGAAATCACTATCTGCTCTTCCCCTGCTACACAAATATGTGACCTATTGCATGCAGAAATGCTGTTGCTGTGCTGGTTACAAAATTCTTACATTACCTTAGTTGGATTATCAAAACTAATGACAGCAATATCCTCCTCTCTTACAACTTTTATTGATCCTTTCTAAGGACAAATTTGGAAGGCTGCTTCTTCCAGTACTGTTATATTTATTCAGCAGGTTTTCTCACTTTTCTTTGCTGACATGAAGTTATATTTAATGCCCATTGTACTGCCTGCTCAGGGTCACTATTTGTTAATCTTGCCAGCTATAGAAAATCCTACTGAGACACTCCCAACTCTTGTAAGCAGAAATGAACAATGGCCATAATTGCAATAGCCCTCAAGTAATTGTTAATTAGAGCAGAACTTTTATCCATGTTGTGCATCTTTAATTTAACAACTGATCTTTTCATAAGCACACAGCTAAAAAGAATAGAGGGTTTAGAAAATAATAACTAAGCACAGAACTGTGATCCACAGGAAAGGTGAAAGGAAAGCCTGACCCCCTTTGTCTCCCACCTGGAGACACCACCCATGACCAGTGGAAACCAGAGCTTCAAAAAAGGAGGATGGGCAGGGACATAAAGCACAGATACCAGTGCCAGGCCCTCCTTCAATGGAAAAATCATTCTCATGATGGCCTGAGAACTTGGAAAAGGCTCAATTCTGCTAAATACAGATATTTGAGAGTGGGGGGAGTGACAGAAAATTTTCTGATGGGTTATAAAGAATGACCAGTTCTGTTTCACAGAGAGAAATGAAATATTTGATGCATTTCTCTGAATAGTTGTCTTTTCTCAGGGAGAGAAGCTGAGGTGTAAAAGGTCCATTTCTATCAAGCAGCTTCCAAGGCTGCTCCATGAAGCCCCAACACACACAAGGAACTGTTCCAGTTCGAAAAGTTACCTTGATCTGCCTTCCTCTTCCCTTCTTAAAGGAAGATGATGAAATTCAGGAAAAGATATTTTAAAACTTTTTGGGCATTTTTAGTTTAACACTTTGGTAATACAGACTTTCAAAACAACAAGACAAGCCCATCAGTGAGGCAAAATGCTGTCCTGAAATCTAGAGAGGCAAACTTGACGGTTTTGGAACTTGCACCACAATGCCCCTGAAATTTTGTACAAATAAAGCCAAGAGTGTATTTACAGTGTGTAAACTGTGCACATCAGAAACTTCCTGAATTGAGGTCTAATTTCTGTGTCCACAGTCTTTTTATAAACGAGGAGCAGAATCCATGTTTTGGCACCTTAATTTTAAGGAATATGAGTAAATGGAAAACACTATATGCTGTAGAACTGTGAATGAGATTAAAAACACAGGGAGAATAGAAAAGAGTCAGCAGGGCCAGGGATAAAAAGTCTCCCTGAAATCCTGAATTCAAATATTCCTTGAGTGAGAACTGAAATATGTGGCTGGTTCCATGTGAGTGGAGAATAGGCTTGTTCCTATCATTCCATTGCTGGGGAATTGTTCCTAGCTGCCAGGCTTGAAAGAATAATGACAAATAAGTGCAGATAATACAAAAATGTATGAGCAGGGGTGGAGACAGCGATGCTGGCCTGACACACCAATTCCTTCACCGTCTTTGTGAAGGGCACATGTCTAAGTTACAGGGGAAAGATCCTTTACTGGGAAAGGAGCATCCTTTGAGTGCAGTCACAGGGATGGCCTTTGTTTTCCATGGATTCAGCTCTCTGGCCCAAGAGTGATGGATTGATCCGAAATGGAATTCGAGGGCTGGATGTCCCTGGTGACCCAGCTGAGCCCTGTCCCCACGATGTGGCTCTCCTGCCTCGTGTCAGTGCAGCTCTATGCACATCTTGCTCTAGAACCCAGCCTGGGGACCAGCCCTGTGCCTGCCCCCCGTGCCAGTCCTGCTCCCAGCAGCCAGAGGTGGTGCCAAGGCTTTGGTGCCCTCCCCACCAGGGCAGGGTGGTGAACTCAGGATGGGGCTGTGCTGGGCGAGGGGCAGCAGTGGGCCCCCCATTCTGCTGCTGGGAAGAATCCATTCCCGGGATTCTCCCAGCACGGGGAAATGTCAGAACTGACATAATGTTTGCAGTAATAAGCTGTGTTGGCAAAAATCTTGTAGATGTCACCAAATGTAAATGAACTGGGCTGATTCAGGCAGGCAGTCTGCAGAAGAAAGAGGCACAGAATTGATTTGGATTTAGCAGGGGATTACACACGTGCTGCTCCTCCTCCTCCTCCCAGACTGGAGCTGCTGGCTCCCTGTCAGCAGTTCAGATGTGCAGGTCTCTTTCTTGAAACCAGTTTAATACCTCGAGAATAAAGAGTGTATCCCCATGCTTGGCAGCTCCCTCTTTTTCACTCAGGTTTTGCTGCAGAAATCCTGATTCTCAGTGCTGGGCACGTGGTGCAGGAGGCAGCTCAGCAGAAACACGTAGAAGTAAATAATTGGTGCAGGAACAAAGAGATCAGTCAGTGAAAGTACAAGAAAGATTCATCACTTCAATAAGATACAGTGAGGTCGCTTCACAAGCTTTTGTTGGGCTACAAACATTTTCCTCCTCCAAATACTGCCCTGGAAATAGAAGGCAGCAGAGGCTTCACAAAGTATTGCAGAATGCCCATTCTGGGAATACTCTGCACAACATGAACCAACAAGAAGGACAGACAGTTTACTTGATGATAAAAAGCATGAATGACACAGTTATAATGCAACATCTTAATTTTTGTTGTCTGGAGAAAGGAGACATTGGAATAAAAATGAAATACCCAAAGATAGTACAGGAATGTCACATCTCCCACTTTTTAAGGAATATAAAGCAAGAAAAATCCAGAGGACATAACTGGCAAGCTTTCACCATAAAGAGCCAGGAGCACAGTAATCTCCACTGCAGAAAAGATGAAAAAAGGAAAAAAATGCCCCATCTCCATAGCAAGTCTCTTTATTCATGCTTTTAATCTTCACATACCCTATGTAATATTCATTAAGAGTTATTGCTGAGCGTAAGGTAACAGTGTGCTGGTAACTCATTTCTCTTTCAGGGGTCACAGCAAGTGCAGGAAAAACATGCAGAAATAGAACGTGGTTTAACACAGAGCACGAGACAGATCATATGCCATTCATGCACGACCTAAAGGAAATTCAGGGAGGAGCAGAGTTAACAGCCCCCAGAAGGACAATCCCAAATGAAATGCCTCAGTCCCAGCACCTCTCCCACATCTGTGGGGCGTTCACTGTTGCCAAGTCCCTCCTGAAATGGGAGAAAGCATTTAGGCTTTGTACAATTTTCTGATGTATCACCTTTTCTGCCGTTACAGAAGAACTCTGTTGGATATGTAAGGGTTCAATACCCAGTCAGGCCCCACTCCCCTCTGCTCTGTGAGGCACCACTTTGTTCTAACAGGGGGCTGACACAAAGCAAGCCCTGGGGTTGTCCTTCTGTAACCCAACCAAAGCCACCTGCGTGCTCTGCTCTGTGCTCTGCAGGAAAAGGGGCACCTGGAGAGTCAGAGCTGTGTGGGGTCAGTTCTGCTCCCAGCACTCATTCTGTCCCACCAGTCTCCTCTGCCTCTTCCACAGTTATGAGGCAAACTGGAATTCAACAATTGAAATAAAACAGTCCTTAGAATGAGGAACTAACAAATCATGGAAATTTGAAAATTTTGCTGAATTCTCCAAGTTGAAGTGGGAAAAGCCTGATTTTTATCAGCAGAAATTGGCAGCAAGAATGAGAAGAGCTCTTTAGTAAAGGATGACATTATGGTTGATATTAGGCAAGTTGATTCCATAGTAATTTTGATTTGGGGTCATAGCACAGAAGTATCTCTGATAATACGTGTATATACACATCTGCAGAGATGGGGTTTATGGTTTTAATGCATTCCTATTAGACTATCTTGAGTAAAAATCCAAAGGACAGTGTTTATAAAGTAATCAAAACCTTTAAATTATGTTTCTCTGCTTAAAATTGCTTTTGAAGTTTAGGGGAAAAAAATGATTAAGCTCAAAACCAATTTGTCGAAATTCTGAGAAAAAATAAAACTTCTCTAAAAAAATACAGCCATAACAGAAAAAAAGGATAATTCCAATTTAATTATATAAGCCTGCAAATCAAATTGCAGATATATTTCTAACTTACAGATGAATAATTAATCTGTTCTCAGCACATAATCACTGTGCACCTACATCTGTAAAACCAGTATCAGTGCAGTTTTGAAAAGGACCAGCATTCCCCCAGTGCATCTTATGGACATCATGCTCCCTTGGGACCCTTCCTCAGGGAAGCGTCTGCCGCTCTGTGATGTCATGCCTGGGAATAATTGAGAGATGGGCAGATAACTGAGCCTGTGAATGAGATAATTTGACTGGACTCTGTATTGATTCCTCCTGTAATAACTCAGGAACCGGCGGAGATGAAGATTTGTTTGGAGAGAGGAGCAACGGTGCAAAGGACATTACAGGGTGCCTGTTCTTCATCAGGGATATCAACCTCATAGGGAAAGGATTAAAGGAGAAATCTTGGGCTAAATTACTCAGAGGAAATAGAACCATAATCCAGCCAATAATCATGCTGACAAACATTGGAAGTTAATGCACTTACAGTTGTTCATTACTTTTCATCTCGCCAACAGCAGTTTCCGTGGGTTGATGTGTATGTTTCTCTTTGCAGAGCTTTTGGGCAATCAAACTCTGATAAAGGGCAACATGAAGAATAAAACATACTCATAGCTAGGCTCTCTCCAGCCTCTCTTCAGGCAGGATTTATCTCCAAACAAGCTAGGGGTAAACAGGAGCAGTGATCTCCTTTCTGAGCCAAAAAGTTCACAGAGCAGTCTGAGCACTCCCCGAACCAACAGGGTTGCCCACACCTCCCCAGGCACTCCTGCCTGCAAGCCAAATTATATTGTTAGAACGAGGCCATCTGCTTTTATCATCAACCCTCTCTTCTTTGGCTCAGCCCTAAAATCAGGTATTTCAGGAAACTGTGCAGCAACTGCTCCTTAGAAAAATCTGTGATCTCGTGCCCAGAAGGTCTTAACATGACTGTATTCACAAGGGACACAGTAAATATGAATCCATCAATTATTTTAATAATCCAATCGGCATGATATTTCTTGTCACATATTCTGCCAGATCAAGGGAGAGAAGAGGGTCCAAAGTGAAAGTCCCTGCACTAAATGCTGCTCAGGATTTTATTGTTGTACGGAGTTACACCTGGTAAAGACTTGGGATCCTTTATCTTCAATAGCTTAAAAAAAGCCAACAAACCAACAAAACCCAAAACCACACACAAACAAACCCAAAATCAAAGGACAGAAGTCATCAGACCAAAAAACCCACACTTAACTCCAAACGTCCTTCTCTTGCCAGCCTCCAGTGGGAGACTGGATCTCTCCCTCCTCCAGGTCATGAACAGCACAGGGCTGAAGGTTCCAGACACCCCCACTGGGACCCCTGAAAACACACCTCGTGATGCACCAGAAAACAAAGAGCAGCTAAAGGAATGATTTGATGCATGCAGAGATTTCAAACCTTTCTCATTCTCAAGCTTCAAGACAGTGAGGACTTCAGCATTTGTTTTAAAACATAAAGAATTAAAACAATCCAAGACGTACCCACTTTCTATTGCCATTCTAACTGGGCATTTTGCCAGTAGAGTTCTATTCAGGATACCATGTGAACTTCATGAATTTATAGTTCAGAGGAGTAGGTGAACAGCATTCTCAGAGGTAACATAGATTTAGATATTGCTTTGAGGCAACAGGGTCATTCTGAGGCCACATCTCTACAGCAGAGCCACACTGACTCTTAGCTTTTTAATAATTAGTATGAGGCTCATTTCAGCTGTTCCACTATTTCATTTTCCAGCTACAATAACCAGCAGTTCATGCTTACCCTACAGCACAAGAGCTTGAAAGAGAAAACAGCCACTTTTCTGGGGTTATTTTTGCTGAAATCTCAGTAATCTGTCATTGCACTGCTCTTTTTTGAACAACTGAGGCTCAGCACCATTTTTCCTCTTACTACTTTCAGTGACATCCCTTCCATGAACAAGCCTTTTTCAGAGCTGCATTCCCTTTCCTGCAGCTCAGACACTGCATTTTGTATAAAATTGGAGCTATTTTCATGCTGCCAGTTTCTTCACCAAAAAAAATTTGTTGTCTACTAATGCAAAGAATATAAAATTTCAACTCGCTTTTAATCTTCGGGTGTCTTTTAATCGGATTGGTTTTGCACCAGAAGCTGAAGAGATCCATCTCTTCACACCAGAACTGAAGCAGCAGCACGTCCAGACATCTCATGCAACAATTAATCCACAAATCCAAGTATTTTCAGTCTCTTTGAGATGGTGATGGATTCTTCAGCTGTGATCTCCTTACACTGCCCTCGCACTGAAGGACATTTGGGGTTCTCCTGTAACACAAGGTTTCCTTGTGGTAGGGAAGGTGTTGAGATAATTTGAATAGAAGCACCTTAACTGGCCACACCATGTGAACCTGCTGAGCCTCACCAAGCACCTGAGAAGGTAACCCTTACCTGCCAGCACATAGTCCAACGGAATAATTAAGGTAGGGAAGATGAAACTGAAGAAGGGGCTCCGTGTGTTTTATGGAATTCCTTTTTAATTGGTTAATCAGCAATTGCTGTTAGCAAGTATGTAGATTAAAATGCCTCTGCAGTCATGTGTGATCAGGACAACCAGGGACAGAAGTGTTTTTCTTTTCTGTTTCAAAGTTGTTTATATCTTCCTGTATGTATCTATCCATCCATTTGAAGAGGATGGAAGAGGATTTTACATCAGCCTACATACTACTTTATCCACCAAGGATCTCTTCATATTACTTCCCAAGTCTCTTTTTTTTCCTCCTGTGGGTAAATGGGAACAATTTGCCAGACCCATTGCAACTATGAATATTAATAGAACAACTACAGTTTAGCGTGGGTTGAACAACCTGTGGACATTAACAACCCTTAACATAGACTGAACTCCAAGAAGGTGGAAGTTGAATGGTATCCCTGGATACCTCCAGGCACTATCCCTAAAAGAGCTTTCAATTAGATAGTTTTATTGGAACCACTCCTGCTGGACACACTTATTTTCTGATCCTTTTTGTTCAAAAGGCCACAAAAACTAACTGGCCCCAAAAGCAGTCAGTGCTCCAGGGTCAGACATTGCCCAGGGTGCTCTGTGGGCTGCCAGGGCTTCTAATCCCTGTCCAGCACCGTTCATTCCAAAGGGATTTATAAATCCCTTGGATTCAAAACTTAATCATCCTTCCCATAACGTGTACTTATTTAAATGGAGTATAATTCCAGCAAGAGGGTGCTCACAGAAAAAGCCCAGGTTCTTGTTCTAGCCCTACTCTGCGTCCTTCTATTATTATTCTCAGTCAGTCTCATTTGGTGGCAATGTAGAACTATGCACACTGAATTTCTGTTTCCATCAGAAATATTCCCTTTTTTAAAATCACCTGTGAATTGAAAAGAAATAGCTTAGTGTTAGGAATAGGAAGGAATACTGACAGCCTGGACTTTCAGTTGCCTGGAGGGAAATGGTGCAGCATACAGAGATGGTTCTCAGGGTGCCTGTAAATATCAGCCCTGCTGAGCATATGTGTGTTTGGGGCCAGCTCAGCCCTCTTCTGACTTCCCAGCTGCTAGAAATGATGCAGCTGTGGATGCTAACCCTATGCTGAGACTGGCCTCCAAGTGGGAACTGCATTTTCTCTTTACAATACCCACATCTCCACACTGCAGCTCACACTGAGAGGTGAACCTTCTGAAAGGCTACACTTTGGGGTGGGGGATTTGGTTTGTTTGATTTTAAAGTTCTTCCTCTGCCACCTCAAGTGAAAGATCAAACAACATGGTATTGTTGAGAAGGAGGGGCCATGTGGAACCCCCAGAATGAATCTGCCAGGGCAGAAGAATGTCCAGGCATCTGGGCACGGGCTGGGCTGGCTGGCAAGGCCTGCACTGCCATTTACCAGCCCTGGCACCAAACGAGGTTTCTAGAATAAGCAATATAGATTTTCCCCCCATTGTTTGGGATAGTCAGGTTTGAGTATTTAATTTCTACAGACCTTTCAGTGCCCTTGAATTTCAGTGGCTCCATTAGCAACGAAGAAAGCAGGTGATTGAACTTGTCCCCAGAATCAATATCTGATTTGCTATTACTGACATTCCTGCAGCTGTCTAAGCAGAAGTCCTAGTCCTATTCAGATGAGAACTGAGGGTATTAAATCACTTCTTAATGGTATGAGAAAACTCCTTGATTTATGCAGGCACATACTGCTGTAGATTTTACAGATACAAATGATAATGTACTTTCCACTGTGGGCTTTGTGTACTCTGCAACATCATCACCATAACTCATATGGATGTGCAGAACAGCACTGCAAACCATTTTCATTCTTTTAAGAAATTCACGTCACCTCGAGAGAAAGCCCAGGATGTGTCACATATGGCACCACCCCTGAAAGGGCCAGCTGGGGATTCCAGCCTTTTTTAGCAGGTTTCTGTCTTATCACCCCATCCCTTACACAACCAGATGGAGCAGTATTTCAGCTGCCTGTATTTCCTAAGCACCAAGCATCAGTCATTCCTCTATATATTATTTCAGTAGATTACTACTACTATGCAAGACTGGTGAGGGGGCTGGAAAAAGAGATAGGATTAATTCCAGCCAGAATAGTCCTAAATAAGAAGCAGCACACAGCCACGAGCACACAGCAGGAATGCTGGAGGTTTGTATAAGGTGGGTGCGGTTCCTGGAGCTCAGTTAGTAGCTCAAGCTCACAATTTAGTTGCCCCTGATTTCCTCCTCAGCTTTTTGACAGTTCCAAGTCATGTGAGCAGGGTAGGGATTGCTGAACGGTGGTGGCTCACAGAGCCCACTGAACAGCTCAGTGCAGCACCAGGACAATACCAAGCATCATCATTTACAAAATATCATAAATTTGAGCCAATTTCCTAGTAATCAAGCGGATAACTGATTCACAGACTCATAAATGCATACAGTGGGCAGTGGAGCACACATCAGCTCCCCACTAGTTGTGACTGAGCCAGAAATAACTTCATCATTGCCTCCTCATTTTCGCTGTGCAGGTGGAAAAGAACGTTTGTAAAGAGAGCAACTTTTCTGTGGAAGGTTTTGCCTTTTGGGGTTTTGTTTTATTCCACTCACCCACCCAGTATAGATTATGTTTCCTCCCTGGCTCCATCGTCCATGAGTGTCATCTTTAGGTCACATCAGATACAGTTCAGACAGAGCTCAACCTCCTAAAGACATAGAGATATAAAGATCACAGTTCAGACAGTCTGCCAAGGTTAAATATACAATTATTTGCCAAGTGTATTTTTTTTAAACCTTAACAAAAATTATTATATTGCTATATTTTTTCCCTGAAATTCTATATGAGAAGCTGATGTGGCAAAAAAACCCAGAGTTTCTCACAGTAAAAAACAGAAATTATTGCTTTTGCCCTGGCCAAGTCTCTACCAACATGAGTTAGATCTGAGCTTAGGAAGGTAGCTTTCCTTTAATAGGTTAGAGAGGATTCTCGTCATACTTAATTCCAAGGTCTAATACAGAGTTTCTGAGAAAAGTAATAGGTTCAGGTCTTGCTTATAAAACTACATTAGTTCAAAGTTGTTTGAATATGAGAAAATAGGTGAAAAATACATTGTCCATCAGAAAGTGGGCTGTTATGCTTCCAGAGTGATTTGTTTCACTGCAGTGGCATTTATCATGCTGATAAAAGAGACCATGGATCAGAAAATTGGAAGATTTTTCCTGTTAATTTGAAACAGCTCCTATACAAGCTGCTGTGACATCAACATAATACCCTCAAGCCACAGCATCTGAAAAGATTTATCTCCTGAGCCCTCATGCAGTCACATTCCCTTCACTTCTGACATTCTCAATTTGCAGGCTGCTGGTGATCCAATCTTACTCATTCTGGCTCTATAATAAGGATGTGAATGCAAGAAGAGAAAAAGTCATTATCTGATAGCCAGTAGACATGATAAAAGGCAGAGTTAGCTATCTTGGAGGAAAGGCCACCCTTTCTGCCTTGGAGGAGCTTCTCAAGGTCATGGGCAGCTTTGGCACCTCTAAATGTGTTCCAAATTCACTTGGAGCTGTGGGCAGCTGATAAAACTGAAATAATCCCAGCACACAGTCCCAGGTCTGAATCAGGTTTTGATTGTTCACTATTCATCAGTGAAAATATTTCATTCTGATTAGAACATATCTATGCAGTGAAAAAGATCAAAGAGACAATGTGAGCTGCAGAGACTCAGTCTGAGTTTCTGGGTCCTGTCTGGTTAATGGCATTCACTGGGTTTGGATGATGCTGGAGTGTGTCCCACAGCAGCAATCATCAGGCAAGACTAGTTAACCATTTGTATAGGGGGATTTAATCCCAAATTTAGAAATGATAATTAATACCCTCTGTTTGAGGGAACTGTTATAATGTCACTGGTGCGGCAACTGATAGCAAAAATTTATTTATTCATCAACTTTGTCAAATATCTACTCAGTACGATCCCAGAAGAAAGCCCCATTGAGGTAAAAGTTTGAAGAAATCCCTACAGAGTTATTATTGAATACCATTTGTAGGTTAAGAGGCAATTAAATTGTCTGAGTGGAAACCAGAAGCAGAACAATAATGTGTGTGAAAGAACTAAATATGCTCCTGGGCCTCCTGAACTGAAAATTCCTTCCCCCATACCACTGGTGTGGTTGTTGTAAAACTGTTTTGGGGAGGATATTTCCCAGACTATTCCAGTCATCCACTCATTTACTCAACTTTGCTGCAGAACAGTAAGATAAATGCAAGACCAATAGTCTTTGCTGTTCTGTGCATCTGTCTTAATTCAGAGGAAATTAAGAGATTTATTTAGATTAGAAACCAAGGAAGGAAAGGGCCTCCTTTAAATTTAGAACAAACTTCAATTAAAAATATGATTATAGGATAATAGTTCTTAACTACAATGTGTTTATATACACATATATATAACCACGTCCTAAACCCGTAACAGCAGCATCATCACTGTTTTGGCTCCCCTAAGCAGATGACTCCCTGGAATTTAAGCCCTTCTCAGGATCCAGCAGAGACTTTTTTTAATGTAAGTTTTCTCTCCTATGGGGCCTTTGCATTCAATGACTGGAGTAACACCTCTCTCCTTGTTACAGGAAGCACCTGTGATCCAAACCCTTTTCCAGCTTGTTTTTGTCCTACACCTCCCTCCCTCCTGTCCTACCTGAGCACTACAGAGTCTAATTCCACAGGGCAGCAGCAAGTACACCATCCAACTGGTCGGTCTTGGTCAGGATAAATCACCTTTGAACGGGAACTGTTCATAAAGGCAAAATCAACAACAAAATCTCCATTAATTCCACTAATTTAGTGTATCTGTGTGCCTCACTGGGACATCTCAGCTCCTTCCTGACATCTGCCAATCACCTCCCCCTGATAACGAGACTGCATAACCCAACACTGTCCAACCAGGGAGTGAAAAAATGAAAATATCAGGAACATGCTGTAAAATCTTTTTTGGTTTGAGACACTTTGTTGTGATTATTTAAAAACCACGGGGTACTCTGCACTATCCTAAACTGACCTTCCCCCTACGCATTTCCAGTCCTGTACACTTTGATAATTCAGTGTGTTTGAGGGTAACAGGAGGTGTTGGATCACCATCCCCCAGGTGGCCATGCAGTGCCCACATCCTGTCCATGTGCTCCAGCTCAGCAAACCATCTCCCAGCCCAGCCTGTCCTCAGCCCTGGAGTGTCCAAGGCTGGCAGGGCTGACAAGGTGGCTCATTCTACACACAAACTCCTGCCAGGGCAGCACACCAGCACTTCTTCAGGAGCTGATCCTGCACATTTCAGTCTGGGAAACACAACCACTCCATGGCTCATCCTCTCCATCTGTCATGACATGAATTATCATCTTTATTATGGTCACAGAACCACAGAATATGCCAAGTTGGAAGGGCCCCACCAGGACCATCCAGTCCAACCCCTGGCCCTGCCCAGGACCATCCCCAGGAGTCACTCCCTGTGCCCCAGAGGATCATCCCAACACTCCTGCAGCTCTGGCAGCCTTGGGGCTGTGCCCACTGCCCTGGGGAGCCTGGTCAGTGCCCACCACCCTCTGGGGGAAGGACTCTTTGTTGAGATTCAACCTGACACAACTCCAGGCCATGAAAGATTATAAAATAGAGGAAGAGATTTGGTTCTCTTAGCAGGATCCCACTCCAGAATGATCTCTGATTTTTAAAGGGTACAAAGAAAATCAATTAGAGAGACCACTTCAGGCTCACTAGAGCTGATGTGCCTTCAGAAGAAAAAGGACACAGAACAATACCCCACCACCAAACTCAACTATTTCAGCATGGAGAGAAGAGACTTCCCCTTCTCCCTCCTCTGGGATACAGACAGGTGAAAGACACTGAGAAAGAAGGGTTGTATCTTGGGTTAACCAAACTGCCAGGACACATCTACACACCAAGGTAATTCACCCTGCCAGGTTGGTGACCCAACTGACACTTCCACATAACTTACTGCCAGGTTAGAAAGGGGTAAGTGTCCCTTCAGAGACAGGTGAATGAGATGAGAGAGCACAGCATACACAAAACAGTCAAGTTGTACCACTCCTTCAGTTATGTGGATTTATTTACAAGTGCTCTTCTGAGATGCAGCAGCACTGAATAAAACCACACCATGTGATACTTAAGGGGTTTTGCAGTTAGGTAATTTATTGTCTGACTCTGAGTGGACAGTTTGTAGGCCATTTTCCACTAGGACTCCCTCTAAAGTAGGTGGCCACTCAGACAGGTCCCATTTGTGCTGTGTCCAGGTTCTTACACAGCTGCCACCACTGGATAAAGCAATGGTTTGTACATCCAATATAATTCATCTTTAGAGGATTAGATATAAATTATTTATGCACGCATTGTTTACAATTTGCAATTTCATGGGAAAAAGTACAACTTACCTCAAACCAAAAAAGCTGGCACTCTGTTATTGGTGTTGGATTTATGGGCTTCATGTGCATGTTCTATTCTGAATGAAAAACCATAACATTTTTATATACAGAAATATAGAGTTTATCAACAGAAGATGTACTTGGGTAAGAGGACAAAAATTTCTAAGAAGCTCCTTTCGCCAAAAGTAATAAAACCGTCTTTTGGTCCCCAAAAATTCAAACCCAAAGTATTTACACCAGCACAGCCCCTCGTTCTGCAGTGGTTTGTCAGCCCAGCAATGCCAGAGCAGTGAGCCAGGGGCAGGGCTGGAGCACGGCCTTCAGTGGCACTCTGAAATCAGTGCCACAGGAGAATTCCCCAAGCACTCCCCGTGCCACAGCCTGGGCTGAGGGCACTCAGTCCTGCCTTCTGATGAGAGCAAGATTGCAATAGAGCTTGTCTTTTTGAGAGCCTGGCTTCTATTAGATTAAAAGCATAAAAAAACCCAGGAAGATTCATGATGGTGAGAAACAGGAGATAAAATAGACACGATTTGGGACAGCAAAAGAAGCCCTGAGAATGTGGTAGATAAATGGGCTCTCTTGAAATAAACTACTTCAAGTACCACTGGAGAGCACATGACAGAGCACTTTCTATATGAAGTCACTGTGCTTTATAGCATTTGCTATAAAGCAAAATAGGTCCAAATATCAGTGCTCACACTGGGTGGCACCTCAGGAACCTCCCAAAGAGTCAATGTGTTAAGATGCCAGCTGCCTTCCATACACAACTAATCATCATCATCACCATCGTCATCAAATCTACTTTTTCCTCATGTTGTCATCATGCTGGCAACAGAGTTGACTTTTATTTTACCTTTGCAAGTCAGCCAAAGTTCCCAATAAATTACCTGCCAGTGCTTTCAGCTCAGGTGTCAATCCCCTGCCACTGAGATTTAAACTCACTGCTGTGATATTTGCATCTTTCAAAGACAGGGTTTGCTAAAATCTGAATAAACAAGACTATGGAAAGGCAGCAAAAGCACACACTTTTTGGACACATTACATAGCTAAAAAAATGTACAAAGGAGAAGAATTATCAGAATTTTGTGAAGTTTGAGGAAGTCTAGTTCCAGCATAAGATCAGAAGAATTTATCCCTCAAACATATCTCAAACGTCAAACCTCCTTGCACTAAGAGTATTAAGAGAACAGTTGTCCATAAACTTTTGATTGATTGCTGCAGCATCACTTTCATTTTCAGAAAATCCGCTTTTCTTTTTTGGCACAAAATCTTGGTAAAAGCTCAGCACATTTCTTGGCTGTCTGTCTTAATTGCTTATAAAGATCCTCAGCCAACAGTCAAGCACTTCCAAGAAATTACCACAATTCCCCTTTTTTTATGTATTTCTAGCCATTTCTCTCAAGGTCAAGCACCAGTCAATGATACCACACATTGGCTTGGAGCCATTGTCTTCTTTTCAAGCTTATTGGGACTGCAAGACACGGAGAGGTAATTCCAAAGGAAAAGAGCAGGGAAAACACTGCTGAAAACTGATCTGCAAACATCTACTCATGTAAAAAGCAATTGCACTTCCTAAAGCACATATTCACTTCACAGAATATTCAAAATAGAAACATATTGTTAGCCTTGGTTTCTGTAGGAAACAAATTCTTTATCTGTTCAAATGGCTTATATCCAGATATAAATATATACCCAGCCCATATTCAACAGCCAGCCTTGGTAGGCAGGCACCTCCAGGAATTTATGCATCAATCACATTTTGCTTTTCTGATCCTGAGCAACAAATGGGAGAATTCTTTTTAATGTAGGAGGGGTGGGAAGGGATATTCTGTCTGGTAAAATCTTGAATCCGTTTCCCCATAATTTCTACCATTTACCTCCCCTCTCTTGCCACCCCATAAATACATCTATGGGCAATTAATTCACGTGTATAATCATATGTCACTGGTTGATTCTCTATGGGAAACTTACAGTTTAACTTTTGATACTCTCTCTGTACTTGTCTCAAAAGGATATTTGACTTGGGAATAAATTACTGGAGCAATTCTCCCTTAAGCAAATTTACTATTGAACTTAAATAATACATTTATAGATTTACTTTTTTTTTTTTACGAGAGGAAACAATCCCACTCTGAGTCTCTTCCCCCACCACCCTCCTGCTAGAGATTAGTTCCTTGGGATGCTGACTTCTCTCATAAACTGGAGCATGTGCTGTGTCACAAAGGCTGCCCTTCCCCTCCTGCCCAAAACTTTCTCTGCAAATACTTGGAGTCTTTTCCCACCACTAACAAAGTGCAATTCCTCTGTTCCACTTGAAGCTCTGTTTTTTGGATTTTTACATCCCTCCTTGTGCACTGAAGTTCCTTTGGCATCAGTCAGTTCATGGCACAAAGAATCTTGCCAGGGAGAAGCCAACAAAACAATGGAACATACGCCGGTGTCTCCAGCAGGACCTTCCCTGATAACAGGGACACCAGACTGCTGGTGGCAGCCCTGCAGTCAGTTCTCACAGCTCCAAAATTGGGTGTCATGCGTGGCTTTTCCACAATGGATCTCTCTCACCCTCCTTAGGGCTTTGGAAGCTTTAGTTGTGTGACTGTGTCCTGCTTTAGAGTTAAACCAACAGGAGAAATGAATCCAACTCAGAATGGGATTGCAAGTCAGAAGAACAATTTAATAAAAGATCACAAAATACACTGAGACAGAAGGAAAATTCCTTTGTGCCACAAAAACACCAGATGTACAGCCCAGCACAGCGGGGCATGAGCAGAATGGAGCTCACCAACCCCTGTGCTGAGCACCACGTGGGCACCCTGAGTTCAAAGTGAAAAGAAAACAAGAAACCTGTTGGTGACAATGATGGTTGCAGTCTGGTGGCAGCTCAGTCTGGTCGAGGCTCTGCTCCTCCTCTCGATCTGAAGAGATCCCAGTACCAAAACCCCAAGCTTATATCCACTTGGGCTCAGATGGGAATTCCCAGTCCCTCTCCCAGGGTGGGGAGATTTACAATGGATGATTTACTCTGGGAGGTGAACAATGGCATATTTTTGGGATCCCTGATGGCTCCTGAGTAGACATGACCCCTCAGGTGGGTGTGGAGGCAGGAAACCTTCCTTATCCCACAGAAGTTCCTGAACACCCCCCTGTGCCCTGAGGGGTGGGGTGTGCCCTGGGCAGCTGCTGACAGTGGGCCATGGGGAGCAGTTCATGAGACAATGACACAGAGGGTTTAGAATCCACCCCCACCCAGTGACAAACTGATCCTGGCTACTAAAACCAGGACACCCTGCCTGTAAATCTCCCTCCTGCCAACTAAAACGTCCCTTCTCTCTCGGCACAGCGGTTCCTGCGAACCAGAGCGGCCCCAGCAGTGAAGTCCCCAGCCATGGAGAGAAGGCCAGTGACAGCAACCTGCTGGTGTCCCCACTCCTGGTGGCCGGCGTGGTGATCGGGCTGGTGCTGCTGCTGTCCTGTGGCACCATCGTGGTGGGCAGTCTGCGCAAGGACGGGCGGCTGCGGCACCCGCGGCCCCGCAGAGACACCGTCCAGGGTAAGAGCTCTGGGCCACTGGGCAAGGGAGGACACGTGAAAGGAACCAACACAAGTGGAAAACAGGGTGTGCAGGTCACAGGCAGATTTGCAGATCGGGGCCACCTTTGTGCTGGGACTGAATTCCCACAGCGAAGCGCACAGGTCGTGGTTGACGCAAGCCAGGCCAGTGCCAGCAGCAGGTCCTGAGCAGCTGAAGGTCCCTGGGTGTGGCACAAGGGTTCCTCTCCAGTGCATTTTCTCATCCCCTTGTGGCCTCGGTGTTTGTCTAAGTTTAGAGGAACTTAGGAAATTTGTTGGACTTGAAACTAAAGAAGGTGACAAGCCTCCTTTAATTTCAAAACAAATTTTAATTAAGGTATGATAAATGAAAAGATAACAGTTCTTAACTATAATTTATATACATATATATATTCAAGAGAAACAAAACAACCAGGACTAAACCAATAACCCCCCTTGAACCACCCCTCTCCCCAGCCCCAGTCTCTGGGTCAGTTGGACACAGTACTATTTACGGACAGCAGGTGATGATGTGATTCCTCAGCTGGTGCTGAGCTGCCCCCAGGGGTGGGTGGAAAAGGCTTTGGCATGTCCCTCCAAGGCTGTGGGATCCCTCTGTGGAGTCGGTGGGAAGAAGCCAC
>VXAU01005300.1:222990-250902 GCA_013399695.1 Formicarius rufipectus
CCCAATGCAAAAGGCCCCAGCTAGCGATGCCTCTCTATCTCTTGAACACCGGGAACTCCGCAAATTCAGGGATTGAAAACGTGAGGAAAAAAGGAAGGAGACCAAAACCCATAGAGCAAAGGTTTCCCTGAGATGTCTCTCTCCCCCTCTTCCCGCAGCAGTCATCCTCCTCCTCCTCCTCCTCCTCCTCCTTCTCCTCCTCCTCTGGCAAACCGGAAAAAAAAATTACAAATATGCCCTTCTCCCACCACACCCAATGAATTACCAGTCACTGGGTAACGCCGTCACTCATCACTTGCTTC
Organism: Formicarius rufipectus; assembly: GCA_013399695.1. NCBI lineage: Eukaryota > Metazoa > Chordata > Aves > Passeriformes > Formicariidae > Formicarius > Formicarius rufipectus. The sequence continues at coordinate 223,293 of VXAU01005300.1, forward strand.
TTTTGTTTGAGGCAATGGGTAAAGAAAAGGGTTATTCACCCCTCGTTTGGTGGTAGGGGAAAGAAAAATTCCACGAGATTCTAAAACTATAACGGTGTGGCATTGGATGTCATTTCTATTTGTGGGAAAGCCAGAAGTGCTTTCACTTTGTGCACTTTGTGCACCAACCTACAGCAATGACTGGGAAAATGCTGTGTGTGTGACCACAGAAGTGACTATTTGGATAGAAATTGGACAGGGCACCCAAGTGGCATTACAGCTGTCATCATAAATGGTGACATCCATGTCATTGCTTTGGTCATCATCATTACAAAATGAGCGTGTAAGGTGGGTGTGGTTCCTGGAGCTCAGTTAGTAGCTCAAGCTCACAATTTAGTTGCCCCTGATTTCTTCCTCAGCTTTTTGACAGTTCCAAGTCATGTGAGCAGGGTAAGGATTGCTGAACGGTGGTGGCTCACAGAGCCCACTGAACAGCTCAGTGCAGCACCAGGACAATACCAAGCATCATCATTTACAAAATATCATAAATTTGAGCCAATTTCCTAGTAATCAAGCGGATGGATAACTGATTCACAGACTCATAAATGCAAAATTGGAACCACTCCTGCTGGACACACTTATTTTCTGATCCTTTTGTTCAAGGTCACAGAAACTAACTGGCCCCAAAAGCAGTCAGTGCTCCAGGGTCAGACATTGCCCAGGGTGCTCTGTGGGCTGGCAGGGCTTCTAATTCCTGTCCAGCACCATTCATTCCAAAGGGACTTCTAGATCCCTTGGTTTCAAAACTTATTCATCTTTCCCATAACTTGCAATTATTTAGATGGAGTATAATTTCAACAAGAGAGTGATCACAGAAAAAAGGTACCAATTCCTACTCCCATCTGAAAAAAAAACAAAACCAAACAAACAAAACCTTTAAGATGATCTGGGACTAACAAAGAGTTAATTGTAGAGTTGTATTTTTGACCCCTGTGGGGTTTGCTGATCAGAAGCTAAAAGCTGCTTTGTGAAGGAAGTGACAGGATCTGATTATTTCTGTTTAAGGGGAGAAAGAAACAGTTACAAAAGTTGATTTGTAAGTCTTCAGCAGGTAAAAATTCAAATTATAAATGGTGGCTCCTCTGCTCTTTGTTGGGAGCACAGTTGTTTGTATATTGTTGAGGTGTTTTTATTTATAGAGAAAGTACAATAATAGAGAGCCACGTAGGAATGCATTGCCTTAAATCCTGTGTTCACTGAGGTAAATCAAATATCCACTGAAGTCAATTCCACTTCATTTAATTACTTGAACCAGGAATTCTGGTGTCTAAAACACATTTCCAAGCACCAGTTTGTCCACTTGGAGCCAGGAATAGTGATTTTTGGCTTTTCCAGAATCATTTATCTAGGTAAGTGAATAACATCTATGTTTTAGACTCCAAAAGCAGTGAGATGCAAACTCCCATAGCAACTTACTGAGGGAAGAATGAAAAAACAAAATCCAGAAAACTAATGTCTACTATTATGATAACCTGCATTGTTCCTAATTTTCAACAATTACATTCAGGATTAAATTAAACTCAAACTAGAGTTGCTGTGCGACCTGTGAACAGCAATATTTTGACATGACAAAATACTGATCATTAAGATTCAATCTTTACATTGAAATCTACTGCTCTGGTAATTTCAGCTTGAAGAAAACCCTGAAACCAGGCAAAAAACATAAAGGGCAATTTTCAAACTGCTTGTCAGAATTAACAGTGCTAGAGAAATGGAAAAAGTAAAGCTCATATTCAGAGCTATTCCAAAGAATAATCTTCAATTGTGCCACACTGCCCAAGTGCACCAACACACGACCACTGTCCAAGGCTCTCCACTGGCCACAGAGGGAGCAGCAGCAGCCCTGGGAGTTTGGCTTCCTTCCCTTGCCAGGCAGGGCAGCACAGGGATGACAGCCTGGATTAGCTGGGGAAATTCCTGGAGCACACATGGACAGAAGGAAGGCCAGGCAGCTCCGGGGAGTCCTGTCCCCATCCTCTGCCCGGTCACTGCGGGAGCTGCTCCTCAGGGAGCAGATGTCCCTGCACTGCCACAGTCTGGGACACTCCTGGGCAAACTGAGCATTACAAAATGATGAGCATTAGAAAGTTTCCCCAAGAAAGTCCCAGCTCCTCCTGCTGCTGCTCCAGGGCATCCTCAGTGCTTCACAGCTCCATCAGCACTGGGAAGTCACTGCTGTGTTCTGTGTCAAACTGGTTTCTGTGTTGTTAGCTGCAGCTCTGAAGCTCTTGTGAGGCAGCATCAGGGAAGTCCTGGAACAGCAGCAGGATGGGTTTTCTCTGCTATTTTCCAGCTCTTGTCATTTTTGTCAGTGTTTTTATTGAGAAGAGCATTTTCTCAAGATATCCTTTTAAAACCCTCACAGAGTGGTCAAGGTTTCCAAGTATGCAACTCCTGGGAACTTCAGCAACCCTTTCAGCAAACCCTGCTTTGCATTTCACTTCTTTGGGAGTCTAAATTTTATTCCCAAAACACAGATGTTACTCACTTACCTGGAGAAATGTTTCTAGAGGAGCCAAAAAACACTATTCTTGGCTACTCATGGACAAACTGATCCTTGGGGATGTGTTACTTTTAGGCACAGGAATTCTTGGTCCAAATAATTAAATGAAGTGCAATTGACTTCAGTGGATATTTGATTTACCTCAGTGAACACCAGATTTAAGACAATGCATTTTTATGTGCACATGGTAGAACCTACAGTCCTTGTCAGCCTTTGAGGCTCAAGAAAAGCTTTAGACACCCTTATCAACTTTGCAGGGCAGCCCTGCATGTATAGTCCCTGTGCCATGGCCTGAAATACCCCAGTTCATCCATAGATGATGCTGACTTGCTCTTAAAGCAATGGAAAAGTCCTGTGAAACATGATTGTTCCAGAATGTCCACAATTCCTGTGCCTCAGACAGGGTTTGTTTTCTGATTTATGACAGTGTTATAAACTGAATGTAACAGAGGATCCACCATGGAGGAGAAGAGCAGCAAATATTAATTGCTTGTCTTCCAGCTCCTGATGGCTTCTCTCATGGTGGCTCTTCTGGAGAGCTGAGATCCACCTGCACTGAGGAGTTTCCACCAGCTTGTGATTTTGGTTCCTATCTGGATATACTTTCTCAGGTCAACATCATGTATCCTGACCCTCCTCCGTGGTAAGCACTGCCTGACATTCTGAGTGTTATAATCCTGCACTTGCAAAGCCTTTCAGAGAAAATAAATCTGCTAAACCTGTGCCCACTGCAAACATTCAGGTCACACAAACTCTGAATGCAGACAGATTTTAATGGGTTTGACTGTAAGTGCAAGTTTTCCTTAGCAGAACACATCTTTTCTAAATGGTGACATGTACAGCCAGTTCTCATTTAGTGATATTCACATTAAAATTTATCATATTGATGACATACTAATGAAACATCCAAGTAGATTTACTTACTAACATCTTACTTTAAAAGAAATTAATTTGCAAGTGAAAGTTTCCCCCAGGGGAAAAATGCATACTTTTTTCCAAGTCCTTTTTAATTACATTTATTACTTATCTGGAGAATGTTCAGATCAGAGGAAACAGGGAAAAAAAAAAGAAGAAAAACAAAACAAAACAAAACAAAAGAGGGGAAAAAAGAACGGACTAGGGGGGAGGTGGAAAGGTGAAGAGCAAGAAATCTTCAAACCTTTCCTTATTTTTCAGCAAGTCTCACTTGTCAGTTTTCTCAACCCCAATACTGCAGCAGGAAGCAGAACCAAAGGAAACACCCCCTTCTGACATCCCCAGCAGTTGTACTAAAGCTTTTCATTTAGCAGTGGGAGCAAATTGTTTGGGATTGTTCATCTCATGTCAGTGCTCTCCGAAGGGTGGAGGACAAGTCCCATTTTACAGCTGTTAAACCTGCAGAGCCATATTGGGCTGGACTGAAGTAGCAGCTCTGGAAAAGGGTGTCCTTCAGATCTCAGACACTTGTAATCACACCAAAGACAGCTGGTGCAGAAATTACCCAGCAGCTCCCACATTTCTGAGCCCCCATCCACAGGATGCAGGACTGGCCATCCTGAGCCTCCCCCACCAGCATCCCCCCTCTGTGCCTCCTGCACCCTGAGGCCCAAAAATGAGGGAAGTCAGATCCTGCCTCCAAGGAACCAACAGGAGGGACTTTAAACAGAACTTCAAGCTTCTGTAGTGCTGCATCTCACAAACAGCAAGCAGTGGCTGAACAGCCATGTCCCCCTTCTTTCTTTTTTTAATCACTTTTTAAGCAGACTCTTTGAAGTTAAGCCACTTTTCTGGCTGTTTGTACACATCTGTGATATAGAGAAAGTCAGCAGCATGAACACTCATTATATAGATCTTTGCTTTTTTGTTCTGTGCATGCTCTACAAGCAACCCTTTATGTATTACTGAGTCACACTATATAATAAATGGGCTTTTAGACATGGTGTAAATATTTTAGCAGAAAACCCACATGTGAAAAATTATTCTGAGCCTGGCATCTAAATTTGTAGAACTTCATATAAATCCACTTTAAAAATTTAGACTGGTTTTTGGACCCACACCCACGAGTCTTTACTAATAAAAGGCAGCCAGCTGACTCCAAGGCAGCTCAAGTCTGAGTGGGCACCTGGCCAGACTGCTGAGAACAAACTCAGACTCCTGTGAACAAGCTCTGAGAATATATTTCTTTAGCAGACAGATCACCAAAGATTATACCAAGCGTTGCTTCCATTTCCAGTTTGAAACAGGCCTGAGGAAGGATTTTTCCAGCTCTGTGGAGTTTGGAGGGAGATACAAGGGTGACACAGGGTAGGACTGAACGATCCCTGCTTTCCATAGGGTCAGCAGTTCCTGCTGTAGCGAGCCTGGAATGGGTTAATTATCTTGTGTCGTACCCAGTTCTAAGAAACCATTCTGAGACACCAGTGCTAAGGTCAAAGAGACACAAAGGTGTCCTGCCACTGACTCCTTCAGATCCCTTCTGGGAGAGTGGACTGAGAGCCCAAGGACTGTCCTGCATGCACAAGGAAACACTGCTCATCCCATCAGCCACAGCTCTGCATCCCAGATCCACACTCTGTATCCCAGATCCACAGCCCGGCATCCCAGATCCACACTCTATCCCAGGTCCACACTCTGCATCCCAGATCCACAATCCTGCATCCCAGATCCACACTCTGCATCCCAGGTCCACAGTAACTATTCCTGGTAATGGTTTGGCTGTTTTCTCACTGCTGCCATAATTCAGTATTTCAGAAAAAGTGGCTTTGGAAAATGATCGAAATTTTAGTTGTTTTTATACCTTAGCAACACAACTTGGAGAACACTTGAAGAACAGCAGAGCTGAGCAGATGGCTGAGAGCAAAGCCATGCAGAGACTTTCAAAGTTGCTATGAATGCATTATATGGACCACTATAACTTCAGGAAAGCACTGGGGGAGAGGCATTGTATGAATTACTGCATTGTGTAAGGGCCTGAAAAATTCCTGTATAGCTACCTTTATCCTCCCCTCTATGGCATGAGACTGAAGTGGTTTGGTTTTGGTTTTTTTAATCAGTAGAGCATGGAGATTATTTGGAGTGGTGGGTGCTAACAGCAGTAAAACTGTCAGACATGGCCTTGAAGCATAAACAAGGCGTGCTTGTCCTTGTGCATATAACATATTCACTCCCTGGGTTCAGTCTCATTGGATATGATAATGTTTGAGGAGCAGGTTCCCTGAAAAGTAGCACTGGCTAATTAATTAAATTAATGTCATTCCTCCTCCTGAGCCGTGCAGTGCAGGCTGTCATTCAGAGCTGAACTCACATGGCCCAAAGCCAATAATGCAGCTGCAGCACTGACAGAGCAGGAATGAAGAGCAGTGAGGAAAGCAAGAGCATGGGCAGCTAGCTCTGAAAACATGACTGATGTGAAAGAATTCAGCGAGTGAAAAGCAGTTTGTGCTGCCAGGAGCAGCCACCAGGGCTTTAAATCCGTGTACCCCTCTGATGTACCAGCCTGCAGAGGCACCAGCACTTGGGGGGCTGAGGAGCCCAGGGCTCCTGACACACCAGTCCTGCTGAGAACATCCTGTCTGACATGAGTTCAGTGGGAATCCTGACACTTGGCTTGGCCAAGGCAGTGATTAGCCCAGAACATTTCTGTCAGACTTTACAGCTGGGTTTTAAGTCATCAAATGAATAGAAAAGGAATTCCAGGGGAAGGCTGATGAAGCACAGCATGACTACCCATGTCTGTGGCTCAGGGGGAGCTCCCTGCTCAGGACTGCCCACTCTCAGCCCTCCGGCTGAAAGCCCACTAACACCAGTTATATAAAATACTGTTTACAGAGAAACCTTAATTAGGAAATTAATTTATGAAAAATGCCATGGTATGTTAATAATTGCTCTGGTACCTCAATCACAAGTTCCATTTGAAGCTCAGTGGGATTATCACCATAGACACTCTCAGAGACCACTGCCCTGCACTGGATTTTATGTCAGATTTAGAGGGATACATGCATGGAGTTCTGTCAGCAGACTGCCACTGGTGCTGGATGCTTACGGAGAAGCTGTTCAGTCAATTTGTCTTGACAGCCCAAAATATCCAGTGCTGCTATCCATAAACATCCCTTTAGGATAATTAATGACTTTCTGATGAGTGTCAGATGTGTGTTAGTGTCTGTCAGACTGATTGTACATGAAGTGCAGAAGGGAAATATAAAAACAAAATGCAGTAGGTACGAACTGAGCAGTTTCAGGATATCAGAGGTTGTATTTTAGAGCTATTTTGAGCAGTGTAGATATTTGTAGCAGTGCTAGAAGTTAATGGTTTGTAGCCTGTGCTACCAGAGATGCCAAAGCACTTGTTTCTAAGAAACTTAATCCTGTGAGAAGGATGATCCAGATGACTGAGCAACAATTCTAAACCCAGTATTCTAATCTTCCCAAATTAGCCCATTTGTACTAATTCAACTAGGGCAGAATAGAAGAACAATCTCTCTGCCACAGCTTGCTTGGCATCACAGTTAATATGATTTTGAAGGAAATTACTGGAAAGTCCATAAATCAAATATTTGCCAATATTTGCTCAACATTCACTGTGCTGGTGTGGGTAAAACCCTGCAGGTGACACTGAGGGGACAACACCTTTATGGACAGAAATCACGAGCTCGTGTTCACTGAGGTCTTCATAACACACACACTCACAGTGAGGTTTCATAACTATATTTTCATATATTTATGGACTAAGAAAGCTGTTTAAAAATAAGTTGAGCTCACATGTTTGAAATGGCTTGAAGTGCAGCACCAACCACAGTCCAAGTAAATGAAAAACTATTACATTTTCTTTGTGAGAGTCTCTAAAATCCAAGCAATGAGATTTCACTGCATGAAAGGAATTTTATCAACTGTTCACCCTTGGCCAGAGGAGATTCCTCTCATCCCCCTGGATAAGTGCTTTTTCACTCCTTAGTGATTGGATATTAATGGTATGTACAGAGCTTTAGGCAACCAAGGTTATCACCTTTTCCATCTGTGCCTCCTGAGTGTCTCATACAGAGCAGCCCTAAGGGGTGACTGCTCAGTGAGATGGAGGGCTTTGGCTTCAGGAACAGTTTTAATGGAAGCCACAAAAGTCTTCTCCATCCTTCACACTGAAATGTGTCCCGCAGGGCGCACGATGATAAAAAGCACTAAGTCACCCATTATTCCCATTTTCCCAATAAAACTCACCATGTGGGGGTTTGTTGTTCCAGTGGGCTCTCTCTACCTCATCTGCTCATCTTGCTTAAGCTACATAGGACCAGTTCTAGAGAAAATGGTTCTCTTTAGGCTTGATAAATTCCAGCACTCTTAATACCCATGGTCAGTCTGCATTGTTTAAACGGGCAAATCCATTTTAAAATTACTTTAAAATGGCAAAAGGAAACGCTTGGGTCTTGGAGATAGACCCTGATTTCCCTCCAGATATGAAAACCAACAAAATCAAACTATTTAAGGCACTTTCTCTTCCAAGACATTCTTTTCCATTCCTCACTTCTGAGGATGCAAATTGGCCATATCAGAGGGAGAAGCCCTGAACCAGCTTCCCAGATTTTCTTGAAAGGCAGAATTAGGCTTGTAGGGAAGTGACATTAAAACCAAGATTTTGTGCTGTATCCCTTTGCTAAGGCCATTTTCCTGCCAGCATGCCAGGCAAGGAGCTTTTGGCACATCCCAGTGACAGCTGGCAAAGCATGAGATGGACATTTGGGATTAAGCTCAGCTCTCACTCCAAAACTCTCATTGAGATTTCAGTCAATAAAGTAAAAAATGCCATTGGAAGTCTGACAGTTTTAAATCCATCAGATACCATGGCATGAGCTAAAACCCTTAATTCTTTTCATTCCAAATTCCCAACAACTGGTCCATCAAAAGCCCCTCCTTTCCCATCCTAGTGCTGTTCCTAAATTTCAACAGAAATGTACCTGTTCCATAACAGGTTTTGCAAGGATCTTTTGTCCCCATTATATTCATCGCAGAATACCTAAGGACAGACCTAATTCCTACTTATTACGACAAACTTTTTATTTCCATCTTAAATTTGTTTCCAGCCATTTTACAATGGTTTCTTCTCCTGGCATTTCCACTCCTCCCAAATACCCACACCTTTCTCTTTACTTATTCCTTGCATTTGTAGTCAAAAACCCTCTCACACCTCAGCCTGCATGTTTGAAGGCTGAGACACAGAGTTCTCTTTGCATTCTGTCATCAAAAATATCTGGGGGGGGCTGCATGGGCTGACCAGCCTTTCTTTACACCCGTCCCAGTTTCCCTCTAGAATGCAAACTATTCCTGCATATAAAAAAACCCGCAGCGGTGAAAGCAGAAAAACATGATGGAACACAGGAACAAAGCATTTCCAGCCATAAATCTACCATGCCATGGAGAGCAACCACAACTGAAAGCTGTTGTCTTTGAGAGCAGCATTAAAAAAAAAAAAAAAAAGTATTTTTCTCTGATTTCCCAGATTTCTTTGTTGCATACTGCAGCAATTATTTCCTTCACCTGCCCAGAACTCATTCCTAGAATAAGTAAAGCAAATCCCTTTCTAGGAAGCATGTCAAATGACAAAATTCCTCCAACACCAGCAGGTGCTGGTGACATGCAAGAATAGGTGCAGTTGTTTAGAACCCTGTTTATGGATTAACTCCATGGCTTGGGAGAATTACAAAAAGATATTTTAATTAGTCTCAAGTGATTATTGTTACTCAACCAGTGCCCACAGCTTCACTGTCATTTACTGTGCAGTGAGCATAGAAATCCAGAGACTAAACTCTGCTTATGATCAAGTTGTTCTTATTACACATAAAATTAATACCAGGCTGAAATGCATAACACAAAAAACCTTCATCACAGAATGACTTGTTTTATTTAAAATATTTATTTTAATGGTTTAAAGCTGCACAGTTATGTTGAAACTGCATTATATCAGTTTCAAATGCTATCTGATAAATGCTCCCATCAAAACACTGTTTACATTGAATTGCATTTTTCAGCTGGAATATTTGTGCATCAAAGAGCCATAATTTCCTCAAGATCATCCTGATACATAATGCAGAATAAAGATGTAGACTTTTAGTGCTTATGAACACAAATACTCCTATTGTAGTTGTGAGGAATTAGAAATTCCAGAAATAACTATGAATACAAAAAAGGCAGGAAAAAAAATAAATTCCAGGTTTCCTGTCCCTTCAGTGGTTTAGTTACTTAAAACTTAAATTGTTTCCTTGAACAATACCTTGGGCTACATTTTTTACTATTTAAAAACTTTAAAATACATAATAATAGTGGTACTTGCTCATGGTTACCTTGTCCAAGATCTTGGAGGTGCACTGACCACACCTCTGGGACCTCAAAAGCAGATCAGTGTCACTGTCCAGCAATAAACAGAGAGGCTCCTTTAGAACACTTTGGGAGGATTCTCTGCCCTGTTTAAACAGCCCCATTTCCAATAGAGGTGACAAAACCTCGCCAGGAAACCCCCCGGTGCTCTGGGGAGCCCTGGACGTTCCTCCTGCCTGGCTGGCCCCGTGGGCTCCTCTCCAGGGCTTTTCTGGGGGTTATTTCCCTCTCAGCCACTGCAACTTGGCACTGGCACAGCACAAAGTTCTCATGGAATGCTCTCCATGCCCAGAAACAGCTGGAGTTGGATTTCCTACCGGCACAGGGACTGGGAGGAGGTGCCACTGAACTGCAGCTGCTGCTTCTTGCACTGTCATTCTCCAGCCTAGAGCTCAGGGTGCTTCAGTTTTAATAATAAAAGATGTTTCTGTTTAGCTTTTAATAAACAAAGATGTTTTGGCTTTTCAGTCCAAGTCACTGTTCCAGAATTAAACTAAGTGAATGACTGAGACAATCAGTAATGTGGAATATTTTGCTATTATATAAAAATATTAAACTAATGCTTAATAATTCACTGAAAAGCAGGGGGAAAGTCAAAATATAGTTATTAAATGCACTAGTGTCAAAAATTGAAACTGCCAGTATCAAAAATAAACTGTCTTATAAAATATGTCATTAAAAGAGCATTTCTGCCAAAAATCACACATTTATTCATGGTAGTTACGTATCACCAAAGAATATATGTATGCTCTAAATAACTGCATCTCAAAGGAACCAGGGACAGATTTCCAAGCTGCTGTCCTGCAAGCCCAGCTGTGAGCAGCCAGAGATGTCCAGAGTTCAGCATCATCAGCTGACCTGCCTACACGGGCAGTAGACACATTATTTGCTTCCCCCTGATCCTCCTTTTAGAGATTTGCAGCATAATTGTTCCAATCCCAGCTTTTATATAGGTAACAACATCAAATGAACATCTTTGTGGTGTTCTCATCACAGCTCCAACCTGGGAGCACAGTCTCTTGCCAGCCTGAGTGATTCCGTTTGCCATTGTCCAAAGAGAGCAGGTCACCAGCAAGATGGAAATAATGCAACAGCAGCAATTTTAGTGGAGTCACAGCATACAACAAATGAGCAAAGTAAGCCAAAAGACAACTATTTCACAAAGAATTCTTTGTTCCCCAGATCTGCTCTTTTTTTTTTCACTAGCTATTGTTTGCATCTTAAAAAATGCTGTAAGCAGAACCTTCTTTGTGGTCTAGAGAATAGGTCATAATTTATGAATGACAGCTGGTTAAATAAGCTCTTTGGGGTTTCCTTAGCAACAAACCTATCCTAATACTTGCTGCAATGAGACCTGACAAATTTTAAAAGTTATTTTCCCCCCCTGCAACATTCTGAGTCAAGAAGGTCAGCTTGAAGAGCTGCTGTAATTTATAAGCAACATTCCCCTCTTTGCAGATCACATTTACACACAGTATGATGTTAACAGACATCAGCCTTCCTTGCCTCTATCTCTAAAACTATCCCTTAAAACCTCAACAGCACAGTCTACAATGTCTGTGGGGCTATTATAAGTAGAAACAAGCCCAAAAAAGCCATAGACAGCAGCACATTTCATGGCCAGTAACCCCCCCCCTTCTCATGACTGCCTGTAGGACACAGTGAATCCAAGACAACAGAATTTTTAAAAACCAATGTGGATTTAATGGATTTAAGTGGATTCACCACAAGTACAGTAGCCAAGGCTTTTTTTCAGGGCTGCAAAAAAGACACATAATATTCACAAGCTGCAGTGTAATGAGTTTCTGTGGCCTGTTATTAAGTTATGGTAACATGATCCCTTCCAAAAGCATTTGCTTTCCTGTCTAAAAGGATTTTTCTTTTCTAAAAGGACAGCTGTGGCTGCAGCAGTGGACTTCATCCTCAGCTACTTTATACATGTACAATAACTTCACAGAACTGTATCTATCAGCTAAAATACAACTATTGTTGTAATGTTGTGTTTTTTTAAAGACTAGCAAGTATTTTTGGTTTTCCACTTAAGACATAGAGGCATCACAGTCTTGCAGTTTCGGTTGCAAAACACACACACACACATAGATAATGTGTGTTTATATATTATATATACATATAATGTGTGTATATCTAATGTGCACACAAACACATACCACACACACACACATATATATAAACTGTGTGTTATATATTATCTCTATGTAATGTGTGTATATATAATGCACACACACACACACATATATATGCCCTATTCCCACAGCTGTTACTGAGGCTGCATTTTCTGACTGACTGGACAGTCCTGCCTGTGAGCTGTGCTCTCAGACCTCCCCCTTCCTCCATCTCTCACACTTCCACTTCCCCTGTGTTCCTGATGCCAATCTGGCCATGCTGAGACAGCTGAATCTGGAGAAATCTTGGCCCAAGAAAAAAACTCACACACAAAAACTACAAACAAACAAAGCCAAACCAGAACCTCCAGGAAACCCACACACATAAACTCTTTTTGCCTATTTAGCTCCAGACTGGAGATCCTGGTTTGGAGGAAACAATGCAAGGAGCACAGTGGGAATGAGCAGCAGGGCAGGGGACACTCCTGCCACAGAACCACACAATGTGCTGAACTGGAAGGGACCCACCAGGACCATCTAGTCCAACTCCTGGCCCGGGACAGGACCATCCCCAGGAGTCACCCCCTGTGCCCCCGAGCATCATCCCAACACTCCTGGAGCTCTGCCAGCCTCGGGGCTGTGCCCACTGCCCTGGGGAGCCTGGGCAGTGCCCACCACCCTCTGGGGGAAGAGCCTTTTGCTGAGATCCCCCCTGCCCCTGCCCTGACACAGCTCCAGCCATTCCCTGGGGCTGCCCCTGGTCCCACAGAGCAGAGATCAGTGCCTGCCCCTCCTCTGCCCCTCCCCAGGGAGTTGTCCCTGCACTGAGGTGTCCCCTCAGTCTCCTCTTGTCCAGCTGAACACACCTGACATGGACTTGTCAACCTCATGTCAAAACCACATCTATACACACCCCTGAGCTCTCCAGCTGCCACTGTAATGAAATCAGCAGCTTTAGTTATCACGCTGAAGGGATTCACAGGTAACAGTGTCATCCTGAGAGCTGGAATGACCATCCCTGATGGTCACAGATGCCCTGGTTCCCTTCAGTGCTCTCCATCCTTGCACACGAACTCCTGGCCCCTCTGGTCTCCACACCATTCTAGTCCAGCTCACACTGTCTGCAAGGGAAAGGAAAGAACCCTGAAGCTGTGCCAAAGGTGCAGGGGGTTTGGGACACAGCTCCCTGCAACAGCCCCCTCACCTCCTCCTCAAACATGAAGCTTCACTGTAAGGAGACAGTAAGGATTTAGTCCAGCATCACTCTCATAAACATGCTCATCAACTGTGAGAAATTATTGCTATGGCAAGTTTTTATAAGTAAACCTCTAAAACCCTTTGAGGATGACTTTCTAACCACAAACATGTATGGACAGAGGATGTCTGTCCATGTCTGTCCAGCTCTCTACTACTTCTTTTAATACTTGCTTAGATCCTCTAGCAAAAAAAAAAAAAATCTTGTGAAGCCCTATAAGTTTACATGTTAAGGTCTTTTTGAAGGACAGACTGCAAAATAAAATTCACGCTTGAAGTGTTCATAATACATTAGTTAAACAACACAAATGCCTCTATAACAGCACTCTGAAAGCACAACCAAATTGCTGATGCTGTTAAACACAAGGGGAAGAATCTCACCACAAAACAAACAAAAAAACCCCCAAACCTCCAAACAAAAAAAAAAAATCCAAAAAAATAAAAACAAACAAACAAACAAAACCAACCACAAACCTCTTGAAAACTAAGGAAGAAATACCACGTTGAAGTGCCTGTATGACCTTAATTTGTCTCCATTTTATCCTTAACAGAGAATATCAGGAATCTTATCTGTAGCCTTCACTGTCAGTAACAGCAGGAGCTGTTTGCAATGTCAGCTCCACAAGCAGAGATACCATGCACAGAAAAGCACATGGGAAACTGAGTATCAAGATCATAAACTGCTAATACAAAAGGTTATTTAAAAAAAAATATTTATTTTTAATTCTCTCCTTGGCCACAACAATCTGTAAGAACAGCTGTGAAGGTGCCAAAAAGCTACTTAATTGAAAGTCTGGCATGTGTTCTTTATCATTTTACCTATTTTTTTTTTTTTTTTTACAAATTATCTATTAAATTTTTTAAATGTGATCTTAATTGCCAAAAATGAGGGGAGGAACATTCCTTGCTTTTGGAGAAAAAGAGTGTTTTTTATCCATCATGTGTGAAAAAAAAGTTCCCTGACACTTATATATCGATATTTGGAACTAAGCACTAAATTGCCAGGTCATGAATACCATCATTTGTACCCTTTGGTTTTGGCAAGAAAAGTCATCTTCCCAGGAGATCATTTTGCTGTTTATCCCATCAAGCAGCTCAGTCCTGTGGTCCATGAAAGGCAGGAAATTAAATCCCAGGGAGAGAAATGCAGATGATCAGGTAACAAGAGACAGGAGCAGCTCCCGCTGTGCCCATTTGTCCTTGAGCTCAGGGGCAGATTTCCCACGTGCTGGGCCCAGACCCAGAATCTGGGGGCAGAGAAGCTTCTTTCCTTCGGTGTCTTGGCAAAAGGAGTCAAAATATTCCACCTTGAAACTCACATTTCTGAGTGGAACTCTTCTGCTATGGCAACAGGGCCCAGTAAGTGCTCTTCATTAGCCTGATCAAGTCAGTTAAAATCTGTGGGAAGATTTTAAATAAATTCACTGGGCTTTGGGTCAGCAAAATGTAAATGAAGTAAAGATGCAGCTCATGGCAAGTAACCCTGCAAGGAGTGACCCTTCCTTTATTCTCCCTGAGTTCAGGGAGAGTTGAGGACATCAGGTCCTTGATCTCTGACTGAGGTCCAAGAATTTCTGAAAGACTATCAGGTATATTTGAAAGCTTCAGTGCACTCAGTAGAGGCTGCACTGAAATCTTTTCCACATGACATAGAAAAATAATTCGGCTTCTTACAAGCTGGGACTTGTTTCCCAAGTACCTAGGAGTCCTATTCAGGATCTTCAGAACACATTTATGTTTTCAAATACCATTTTCTGATGGGTAAATAGAAATCTTTTTGTCTGACTTTAAAACCATTGTCTTCATGAATATAAAACTAAGAAAAAAGGGAGGTAAACATAAGAACACCTATGGATGTTTGAGTTCAGTAATGTAGTGCTACCTCACTTTCTTCCCTCTCCCTTGCCAAAACACCATTTCCACCACCTGCACCAGAGACAATCTCATCAAAATGTGTTATTACTATGAAAATCACGAGGACCACTCTGAGGGACAGCTGTAATTGAACCAAGGACTTCTCCAAGGCAGGGCCACCCCCAGCCTGCCAGGAGGGTGTGTTGGCTGGGCTCAGCCTGGCAGGAGCACACACCAGGCAGAACGTGTGCCTGCATCTCCTGAGAAGGGATGTGCTAAATAGCCCAAGTTTCAGGAAACATCCTACATCTTAGTAACTATGCAGATCTTAATTTGTCTGCCTCCAGACAAACGTTTTTCAGGTTAACTGAGTTGGCAAAGGTGGGGGGGTTGAGTTGGTTTGGTTTGGGTTGGGTTGAGTTGGTTGCTTGCTTGCTTGGTTGCTTGGTTTGTTTGTTTTTAACAGGACACATTCCTTTGTTCAGAATTGGATTTAAAATGCTCCTAAAATGGTTAAAGCAGGCAGCCAACAAAGCAGGTGTAACCTTTAAGGTGATGGTGTTACAACTGCCTCTCGCTCTTGCCTGCAGCCAGTGAGCCAGGGAAGCAGGACCTTCCTGCAGAGCCCTCCCTGGGTGGGTTTGGGGGCAGGAAGGGGGTCAGGGTCAGTGACCAGCCCAGGAGGGGGGCACAGGGGGAACGTGGCAGTGCCCAGTCCCAGTGCCCAGACACTGCTCGTGTGCCCTCTCTCCGTTCCCATCCCCTTCCCGCAACATGGGGAAAACACGAGCACAAAGACACGCTGGTCTGTCCAGGCTTGTAACCTACAGAGTCACGGGATGTTCTGGGCTGGAAGGGACCCAGGAGGATCACCAAAGCCCAACCATCATGGGTGTGCAGGCCAAGCTCCTGCCCAAGGAGCCTGCCTGCATTCCCACCTGGACACGGAGCACACAGAGAGTGAGGAGGTACCACTTTGCCCCAGCACCAGCTTGGTGGCCCAGACAGAACCACAAAACCTGGGCACACCTGAGTTGGCCCCTCCTGGAAACCCCACAAACCCATCTGTTTGCATCCCTCCTCTTTGGGGGTGACGTGACAGGTCCTCTGCTGAGCCTCAGAGTGACCAGCACTAGCCTGTCAGGATTATCCATGACCACTCTGAAGCTCAGCACGGAATCTGTGCCCCTGGCAGCACAGCTCTGCAGCCCACACACCGACTGGGCACCAGAGAGCTGGGAGTGCTGGCACAGACTGCAAGGACACTGCTCAGACCCCAGCAAAGATCTCCCTGCCTTGTTCCACCACTAAGACAGCAACACCACTTCCCTCACTCCCCCAGCTTGGCTGTTCCAGGCGGGTGAGGGCAGGGAGGAACCACACACAGACCCTGTGCTCCTCTGGGATCAGCTTTGCACACACAGTCCCTGTGCACCCATGTGCTGGTTTAGAGTTAAACTGGCAGGAGAAATGAATCCAACTCAGAATGGGATTGCAAGTCAGAAGAACAATTTAATAAAAGATCACAAAATACACTGAGACAGAAGGAAAATTCATTTGTGCCACAAAAACACCAGATGTGCAGCCCAGAACAGAGGGGCACAAGCAGAATGGAGCTCACCAACCCCTGTGCTGAGCACCACATGGCCCCCTGAGTTCAAAGGAAAAAAAAAGAAAACAGGAAACCTGCTGGTGAAATGATGGTTGCAGTCTGGTGGCAGTCTCAGTCTGGTCAAGGCTCTGCTCCTCCTCTCGATCTGAAGAGATCCCAGTCCCCAAACCCCAACTTATATCCACTTGGGCTCAGATGGGNAAGATCAGCTTTGCACACACAGTGCCTGTGCTCCTCTGGGATCACCTGTGTGGCTCTGGAGATGTGCTTTTAGGCACTGTGCTCTCGAGGGTCTCCCATGGCAGTGTTAGCAAAAACACCTGATGATCCTTTTCTTCTCACTTTACCTACCCCTGTAATGGTGACAATAACAGGCTGTGGCTTTTTTTTTTTTTTCCACAGGAATCTAATGAAAAATTCTTTTTTTTTCTTTCAGCTATGATGAATGTGTGGGGCCAGGGGCAACACAAATATATATTCCCACAGATGATCCCCCCCCATATTCTCTTACGGACCCTTGTCAAAGAAATGAAATATCTATAAATATCTGTATTAGCCAGGAAGAGGAAGCAGCATCTGGGACTACAGGACAGGCAGCAAATTATGCAGTCAGGCTGCAGGACTTGCAGCAGCCCAACCCGTCCATCTCTGTCATCTCTCACTCTGGAGGCTGTGCCCCTGTATGAGACAGTGGGGTGTGAGCAGAATATCCCATCCCATGGCTCCAGCTGAAGTACACAACCATTCTTCCACTGACAATCAGACCCCAAACCATGTGAATAAAAGTGGCTCTTCCCTTCAGTTCTTCTGAAGAACTCAGACTGACAAACATTTAAACGGAAGAATAAAACCTCTGAAAGTTTTACCTATTTTATATCTTTAAACAGGGATGTAATGGGATTTTGTTTTTTACAGTGACTTTTTAAACTTTACATAAATTTTCCTCTTTGTGCTTCAAAGTGTTCCATGACATCACACGGCATAACAGAGCAACAGTGACAAGCATTGCATCTGACCTTTTTGAAGCATTTCAAAACACACTGAAACCAGCCACCCAATGAAGATCCATGTTATCCACTCAAGCCTACTTGTTGCTTGTATGATACTTGGCACGTTTTAGAGCAGAAGGAAAAATAAGAGCATTTTATTGACATGGTAGGTGTCACTATTACCTTTCATTTAGTGTCTTGGCAACAAAGCATTTTTCAATATTTTTTTGTCTAAATATGTATTTCAGTAGACAGAGACAAAGCACTGCCTGAAAAAAAGACTATCAGTACCACACAGAAGCAAAAGATAAAAGGAGAATAACATTCTGATAGCCACATTTTCCCTTTGGTACCAGGCTTTCCAGCCCATTGCAATGCCTGTTGTAAGTCTTCCTCAAAAAAACCATCAGCAAGTGATGCAGAAGTGGCAGTGGATCCTCAAACAGCAACTGGCTTCACCTACATCTGTGCAGGCCTGGGAGCTGCAGCCAAGGGAGGGGCACGGGGATCCCAGAGGATGCCTCATGTCAATCCCCACCCAGGATGCATTTTCAGGCACCAACTGGTCCCTCCTATCAATAAGGAGCCTACAGGGTTGCAGGGTTGCCTCAGTGACCTCCAGAAGTTGGTGTGATGGGAACAGAAGGTGCTGGACAAGGCACAGAGCACTGAACTTCACTGTGTGCAGAAACCTCAGAGCCACTCCCAGGTTTGAGAGAAGAGACCAGAAAACAACCCCAGTGAGTAACAGCAGGACATTCCCACGCTGGTACAAGGGCTCCTGCCAGGGCAGGGGGTGCAGGGCACAGGCTGTGACCAGGAATGGCCAGGGCTCTCCAGCACCCTTGTCCTCACCGATGCCATCGCTGGGACGCGTCTGCTCCCAGGCTGAGCCTCCCCTGGCCCCACCCCAACCCTGGCCAAAGGGGGCACAGGGGGGCTCTCCAGAGAGGGCATTTGGCCCTGGGGTGGGCAGGGCAGTGGGCACACACTGCCTGCTAGTCCCACGGCTACCTCCTGCTGCCTTTGCCCTCAGATGATGCTGCCCAAGCCCCAGGGGCTGTCACAGCTCCCTGGTGCTGGTTCACCTGCAGAGGACAACACAACACACCCCAGACGTTCTGTCTGGTGGGGAAGGTGAATGGCTGGGAGGGGAAGACCTGCTTTCCTCTCTTCCTTTTTATGGCCCAGCAAGAACAGTTGCAAGGTTGGGACTAGAGGACAGTCCTGAAGTCAAAGGGTCAGCAACCAGGGAGGCTCCAACAGCACATTTCCACCTGACAGCCTTACAAGAGAGTTTGGGTCCTACTGTTCCCTTCTGCCTGCAATAGTCCCACTCCTCACCTGGAAGCTGCCACGTGTCTGGCTGAGGACAGACACAACCCTGCACCTTCCTCAGGAGAGCAGCCTTGGAAAACTTCTTGGCTCTCTTGTTTTCAATCCTGTATCCACAGGAAAACCAATCCCTCTTGTGTTTGCCCTGTATGTTTTGAAATCATTTTTAAGTTTTGTGTCCAGTGGAAAACTCCTGGGTAGGCTACATCTTCAGGCAGCACCACTTAGCAGAGTTATCAGAGGGTCATGTCCACTAAATCTTAGAGGTATCTTCACTGAAAGAAAACAAGTAAGCAAAAAAAAAAAAAAGCTTTTTACACTGGTAAAAAGAACTTCATTTAGTGTACCTACCAGAAGATACATAAAACTGAGTGTAGTAAATATATAATTGTGTTTAAAAGGAAGCATCATCTAAATTATTAAAATTGCACTTAGATTTTCTGTAAATAAGGAATGATTTTCGACTGTAATCATCATTCAACACTCCAAAGATTCACACAATTATAATTAATACTTAGATGGGAAGTAATTATATGGTTCTTACTGCTCTATAAATTATACCATTACTGAGTCATATGCACATGATGACATAAGGTAAGTATGCATTTTTGTTAGAAGACAGTAAATATGTTTTTGGAGAAAATAACAGAATTATTTAGCAGTTCAAAAAGATTTTCAATATTCTCAGTGTACTATACCCAAAAGAACAAAAATGCACAATTTTGCCTTGCAAAACTGCTGGCAGGCATTGGCAGAATGTAGGCTGTATTTCACATTCGTGGTTTTAACAGAGAAAACAATTCCTCTCTATAAAGTACTAATTTCAACAGGTTTGTGGTATGCCAAGTATCCAGCAATAAGAGAAACAAAACCCTTCACCACTTTTTGGGGGCCGGGAATGAAACCCAGCACAGAAATGCCCCGGAGAGTTTTACTGGCAGGGAAAGCAGAAGCCAAGGGGGGCACAGAGGGGTGTTTGTGCAGAAGAGGAGGTGCTTTCAGAGCTGTGAGTCCCTGCAGCTCTGGGAGACCTGCTGGGAACAGGGAGAGGCCCTGGGACCAGCCCTGCTGCCTCCAGGTGTGCTGCGCAGCTGCAGGGGGAAATCTAACCAACGAAAATCAGGAGGCAAATGCAATTTCCTTGGTCCTCACAGTGAGTCTCTCCCATGTAACATTACAAACCCCAAGGTTCTTCTGAAGACAAACACAGAGGGCTTTTCACACGTGGCAGAGAAGCCTCTGCTTCGCTGGGGATGCTCACAATGGAATCCTCTGGACCTGCCCGGTTTTCACCTTGTTAACAGGGATTTCACGTCCTTCGGCTAACATTCTGTCTGCGGTTTACAAAACAAGCTGATTTTGAGCAGACCTTTGATGGAAATGGGAGATGTCCATTTTACCTCACGCCTTAGTCAGGTTATAGGAAACTAAAGGGTCTTCGTTCCTGCGGTGCCAGTAAAGCCCTCCCAGCACAGCGACCCCAGTTCAGCGTTCCCTGCACTGGCTGCTCCCTCTGGTGGCACCGACCACTCCACCAAGGCATCCTGAGGACAGAGGGCACCAAAATAATCAGAATACGGATTTGGAGCCGCCCAAAACAGACACTTCCATACTGGAGCATCTTCTGAGTTACAACTGAACACAAGGCTTGTGTCATTCATTATAAAGCTCTTTAAAAACCAAGTTGTGAATTAAAGGTAGAGCTGCCTTCAGTGATGCCTTACCACGATCACTTGCAAGACTGGCTTAGAATTTTCTGTTCCTGTTAATGTTTTTAACTAATTGATATCCAACAAAGCTGGCGTTGGGGGGGAAGCTTATAAATCCAACCCACATACCTCTGCAGACAGCACTAGAAGAAGTTTTAGCTCTAAAACACCACAAAGAGAAGTTTGCAGCTCTAAAGCTGCTTCAACATCTTTCAATGTTACTACTGCAACAGTGCTGAGATTTCTTGCAATGATGCAATAAGAACATGCTCTCATTTCTTAAGGAATATTTAAGATCTCAGCTAAATCTCAGCAAAGGTGGCAGTGTCTCTCCTCATGCTGCTCCTCGGAAATACACAGCCTGCTATGAGATTTTATCCCAAACTCTTGCAAAATTCTAATGCCAGTGCTAAAAACCAGGGTTAACACAGGCCTTTCACTTATTATGTGACTAATGTCAGAAAGAAAACTGTTTGGACATGCTGTTTCTTGCTCTGTGATAACAACAGTGTATTTCTGTAACCATCTCTTTTGCTTCCGTTTTTAGTATACTGATCTTTACCCAGAACTTTTAGTAAAGAACATACACATAGTTTGTGTGGCTTCTGTGCTTTTTGTTGTGTCAGTACTGCTTTGGGACCACCCACCTTTAGTCTCCTGTTCATCAGGCAAATGAGCAACTGCTGACAATGCAACATTGTGCTCCAGTCACTTACATTTGGATTTTACATTTGTCAGAGACCACAGGAATAAGCAATTATTGGAGCACTCAGGTCAGTGTGTGCCCAGCCAAGATCAGCCCAGCTCAGCAAAAGCAGGCAAGGAAGAGCCTGCAATTTTGCTGCAGTGAAAACTCTTACCCTTGAAATGCCCTCAGGCATTTCTAGAAACATCAGAAAGCCTCATAGGTGCCTCTGGAAATTACTGGGGTTAGGACACTGGGAAATGGCAACATATCACCAAGGAAAAAGATTAAAATCTGGGACATAAAAGGCCAATTTCTCCAGAAATATTCAAACAGATAGGCTTTTTAGCATAGCAAGATAAGTAACAGTGTAATTCCTGAATGGAAACCACATCAACTGGTCTTGGTACAGTCTAACAAATCATTGCCCTTCATAAACAACAGAAATAATTTCTATGTAAAATTACAGCCATAGACTTCTGTGAATTACAATAATAATCACCATACAAGAGAGTATTTATCACTTGCTCTGTGTTATTTAGAAAGGATGTGTCAGATGTGTCCTCAGGAAATTACTGGGTGTTGCTGGATTTCAGAGCTCCCAGAGAGACTGGCCCTGTTAAAGTCAGATAACTACATGAACCCAGGAAAAGCACAGTATGCAGGAAAACAGGACTGGGATTTGGAGAGAGAGAACCTGGAAAGCACAAGATGCAATTCAGTGAACACACATTTGCAATTCCTGCACTTGAGAAATGTAGGCTCAAATTCACAAATGCATGGCAGTGACCTGTTAGATTGCAGGATAGTGTCTTGAGGATTAGCCTGAGGCAAGCGAGGGCTGACTGTGAGCCAATCATGTTACATTATTAGGGGAAAAAGAAGAAAAATTAACAACAAGAAACTGGGAATAAAAAGAATGCTATTATTCTTCAAACATTCCAAAGAGCTGACCATTCCATCCTGCTCTGTTAGGAAACAGAGCCCAGGCTGAGGCTCTGCAAGGTGAGGAAGCTGATGAACCTGATGCCTAGAGGAAGGAACAGGGAAGTTAAATGGCCTGGTTATTATTTTTCTTGGCCTTGCATAACAGAGAAGAGAAAGCTGTTCTCCACTGCCATACAGAAATGAGATTTTAGAACTGAGGGGAAATGGGGAATTAATGTTTTATACATCACAGGGAAAGAAAAGATTCCACCTTCCCAGAGATGCAAAGGCCAAGTTTCGGCCCTCTCCCTTCCAGCAGAGCTTTCCATGTCCCCTCTTTGTCACTGTATGACAGTCTCTGATGGTGCTCCATGGCCTGGAGTTGGCAGTCATGGCTTTGCCACTCAGGATTAGCAGCTCTCCAAACCCTGGATGTTCTGCCAACACCCTCTGGAAAAAGGTTCTCATAGCCCAGACCATACTGGTGACCCACAGAGAACAACATGATTTCCAAATCCATACTGTTGTCACAGCAAAGAGCTTTCAGTGAGAATACTCATCTCCACAATTATGTGCAACACATGGAGAGCAGCTCCAGCTCCACTGAAGGGACATTCTACATGTGAGTGGGAATTGCAGAAAGATCAGATATTTAAATCCATATTTTCTGAATTCCTAACAGCATTTCATGCATTACAACTTGTCAGCTAGCAATGCTCATACTCCTGTTCCTTTTCCTCAGCTCACAGCACTTTATGCTTAAACACTGGTGGCTGAACTCATAAGAACATGAGAAACTTGCAGCTTGGATTTCAGACAGGTCCACATGCACAGATGTCCTCGCTTCCACCAAAGCAAGAAAAAGCAACGAGTGAAATAACTTCCATGCCCAACAGAGTTAGACCTTTAAGGAACCTAAAAGCATCCATGGTGGTTCCTTCATGTTTTGGGTGCAATGCCTCAATCCTCCTATTTGTCCTCCAGCATCTTCTACCAATATTGTTACAAAACCCTCCTCAGCCTAAACCAGCCCAAGAGTCAGGAGCACAGCCTGACCTGAGTCACCAGCTTTGGCATTGTGACTTCTGCAGGAAACAGCCAGTTTGCATGAACAGCTGGAAGTGTTCACTCCTTCCTACTGAATTCCTCCTTTTCTCCCAGGACTAATGACCAGGTTTTTGCCTTGCTGTAGTCTTAAAACCCCCCATAGATTCTGTGATTCTGTTACAGTCCAAATGAACCCAAGGCATTTACAATGGAGAGGCTTTTTTTTAATTTAAATTCAGCTGACAGTGAAGCAGTGGAAGAACCCGGTAAAAATTAGGGTTATTTTGTCACAGCTTTGCCATAGCAGGATTTTATATTTCTGCAAGAGACTGAAATTAATAATTAACAGAAATATTATAGGAAAAAAATATCAAAACTTCTTTGCAAAGCATTTCAAAATCTCACTGAAGAATGAGCCTGATGGAAGATTTCCTAGCTCAGGGAACTGCAACTAGACTTTCAGGTACACAGGTCATGGGCAAGTGATGGGATTGGTACCACACACATATGCCAGGGAAGTGATTAAGCTTCCCTTTTTAGGGAACAGACTTTTAAAATACTAGGATTCCCAAGACACAGAGTGTAAATCCCATCTTGGGAGTCTGTTCTAGGAAACTAATTCAGGGAATAACACCTCAGAGACAGCTGGAGAGAGGAGACTTACTGGGTACCAGCCGGCCTCCCTGTAACTTGGGGGTGCCAGGGACATCTGTCCTCTCTGCCCTCTTGGCTACAGCAGCACCTTTTGTACAGCAGTTCTCCAGGGAGAAGTTCTACACAAGTATTTCCTAAAGTCACTTGGAATGACAATTAACAGTGTGTGGGTTTGGAAAGTCAGAGTTTCCAGTGAGCAGCACAGTCACTTTCCCTAGGAAAAGGAACAGGACTGCAGACAAGCAAGCCCAAGGTTTCTCTGGATCAAGAGAAGTCACACATGGCCAGTGCCAGAAGTGAGACTCATTTCTGAATCTGTCATGGCATCTGTAGAAGACAATCCATGATAAGATGAGTCATGAAAAAACCATCAAGTCAAATTCACGCCTGCAGCAAGTCGAGCCAGGGGAGACCCCACTGAAGCCCCCACACCGGCCCCGCTGGCCCACACGGGCAGTGGGGCCATGGAGGGCGAGGGCAGCCCTGCTGGGGAAGCCACAGCTCGGGCAGTGCCACGGAAATGAGGGTTCCAAAGAGCGGCATGAACAAAGTCACCCGGATCACAGGTGTGTGTGCCAGTTGTTTGCTGGACCAGGTGTGTGTGCCAGCTGTTGGACCAGGTGTGTGTGCCCAGTTGCCAGACCCACTGGGAGCAGGGATGTGTCCTGGGAGCAGGGATGGGTGCTGGGAGCAAGCGTGGGTGCTGGATGGGTGCTGGGAGCAGGGATGGGTGCTGGGAGCAGGGATGGGTGCTGGGAGCAGGGATGGGTGCTGGATGGGTGCTGGGAGCAGGGATGTGTGCTGGGAGCAGGGATGGGTGCTGGATGGGTGCTGGGGGCGGGGATGGGTGCTGGGAGCAGGGATGGGTGCTGGATGGGTGCTGGGAGCAGGGATGGGTGCTGGATGGGTGCTGGGAGCAGGGATGGGTGCTGGATGGGTGCCCTCGGCTCACGGGGAAGGGATGTGAATAGATTCCCACAGGGATGTGCCCGCAGCTCGGGCAGGGACCGCCCTGACCCCAGGTCAGAGCCCGCAGCCGGGGTGGGCAGGGGGAACAGGAGCACTG
This sequence comes from Formicarius rufipectus, assembly GCA_013399695.1. NCBI lineage: Eukaryota > Metazoa > Chordata > Aves > Passeriformes > Formicariidae > Formicarius > Formicarius rufipectus. The sequence goes on from VXAU01005300.1 coordinate 248,431, forward strand.
TTGCTTTGGCCCCGCAGCCCCCGCACACCCCGCGGGTCTCGCTGCCTGCAGGAGACCACAGTCTGCACAGACAGAGTCCCAAAGCCCCGACACTGCAAACTTCCTTCCTTTCCTCCAGCAACACCTGCTGCTGGTGAGACAAAGCCGTCTCTTTGCTTCTTCCTTGCGTGGAGGTCCCACCCGTGGGTTCTCAGACAGCTGTAGATTCCCATCCTCATTCACCTCCCTAAAACAGGGCAAAGTGTAAGATAGTCAGTGCTGCAAGTTGGTGGGCTCAGCTTTCCCTACCACAGAATCTGAGACGTCATTGAAGTTAAACTTTGAAGACCACAGTGGGTAACCCAAAGTGCCAGCCAGCCTGCTGAAGGCCTGAAATAAGTCAAGGCACAGCTTGGAGAACAACCAGCATCTTGTGTGCACGGAGGTTTGATAGAAAAGTTATCAGTCGTACGTGGAATGTTCTCCTGTCCTGCCTCTCACCTGTCCTGCTCTCCCAGGGCCTGCTCTCTGCTCCCGCAGAAGGAACAAAGGTGGGCACTGCAGGGCACTCGCACAGACTGACCAGAGCCTGGGCTGAGGTTCAGTCCTGCATTATGTTGTGGCCATCCTGGGGGGCAGTTTTGTTCCCCCCGAGGCTGCTGCTTGTCAGAGCAGTGCTCACATCTCAGCCTTGGGTAAGTCTGTCCTAAGCTGGGCAGCCTGAAGACAAGGCGGAAATGTTGACATTGCATTCTCACCTCTGTTGTGTTCTTGCCAGGAGTTGATCATGCTTAGGTCAGCAGAGCCGCTCCTATCACCGTGTGTCAGACAAAACCAAAAACCACTTCCGCTTTACAAACTGGGCCTCGTGCCTGGGGTAGCTCTAAAACCAAGGAAATGTTGGTTTTTGAAGTTGTTATGCAGCAACAGCAGCATCTTATTCATGTTTTGCAGATAGTTTGTGCAAAGAGAGGTGTTTGGGGTAATATTTCTGTGGGAATAGTCTGCCTTTGAAAAAGTGCTTTCAAAAAATGGTAATTTAATTCAAGGGTAGTAAAGTTAGAGCAGGAATCTGAACCATGGAAAAAGAAAACATTACAGCCTTGTCACTGATTAGGAAATGCAGTTGGCAGTGAGTAAATTAATCTATGGATCTTTGTTTGTTTAAAAAGCTTACATTCTTCAGTAGCGCACAGAAGATTTATTTCTGAGTTTCCCTGGTTTGACTCAGATTGTTCCTCCCTCTCTTCCTTTTTGAATGCTGATGCTCTTAGCCAGGACCTCAGCAGGTTTAAACTGACATCACTTCACTGAAACTAATGTGCCATAGCAAAGCTCTAATGCTTGAGAGGTTGCCAAAACAATGCTTTGGAAGAGCCTCACTCACTGAGATTCACAGTTCAGACTTTTAGGAACACAGTTTTTTTGAAAGATGGAAGCAATTTCTGAAGTACTTTTGATTTCTAGGAAGTCTCTCACTGTTGCCTCCACCCCACTCCCTCAGTGCTCATGTGTTTTTCCATGTTTCGTTGTGTTTCAGACATTCACTGGTAATTTTGTGTACTAAATTCAATCAGTGCTCCCTGATGACGTTGTGAAAACAGTGCTGGAGAAAATAGGCTACACTGCCACCACAGCAACAGAGTTTTCCCTTGTCAAAAAGAGAAACCATGAGGAAACTAAGCAGACTGCATTTGAAGTATTCCTGTCAAGAACTGAGTGTGAAACTGTCCTGGAAGTGACACGTGAAGAAAACCATGGCAATGTGGAGAGGGCCCTGCAGGACAGACCACAAACACGTCAGCCCCAAGGAGGGGAGGACGGAGACGAGGCCGCCGAGAGCGGAGAGGCTGAAAATGCAGAAAACAGAGAAAACTCAGAGACATCTTTGAGCCCTGGGGCCCAGCAGAACCCCTCTGCTTCCTGCCCTGTGCCCCAGGAGGGCAGCCTGAAGATCCAGCCTGGCCAGCCAGGACCTCCTGAGCCAGCACAGCGACATCGCCCTGCGGCAGATGCTGCTGTCCATTGTCAGGGGTTTCTGTAGCTGAATTTTAGTAGCAGGGGGAGCCTTGCAGGATGGTTTCTGTTAGAAGCTGCCAGAAGCTTCTCCTGTCCTGTGGAGCCAAGGACAGCCAGGGCCAGGAGGGACCTCCTGCTGGTGGACAGAGTTGAGCCAATTAAGAATCACAGTCCCAGCTCTGGGATAACATATCTAAGAATTAGGAGTGTGGGGCAGTTGAAATTCCAGCCATGAGAGAACAACGCAGAGACCAAGGTGGGAGCAGGAGGAGGAGAAGGAGGGACCCCACGGGAGCAGGGTGGGGAAGGACTGAAAGCTATTCCCCTCCCTCTCCCTGAAGCCCGTGGAGATCCATTGGGGTGCACAGACCCCCCTGCAGCCCCTGGAGGAGCAGGTGGATGCAGAAGGAGCTGTTGCCCTGTGGGAGGCCCAGGATGGAGCGAGATCCTGGAAGAGACTCATGGCCATGACTC
>VXAU01005301.1:5457-57539 GCA_013399695.1 Formicarius rufipectus
TAAAACCAGGACACAGTCCCAAGGGGCAAACACGAGGTGCTTCCTCCCCCAGGGGCTGCAGAGGTGGGTTTGAGCCGACCAGGCCTGTCTGTGCTCACTGGAAAGGGAGGACACTCCCAAAGGCTTCACTCAAGTGCCCAGAGGTGAAGATCTACCTGGGGAGAGTCTCGCTGTAAGAACTGCCCTGCTCGGGACCATGACCATAACAAAGGTGCATTTCTGACAGGGAGAGAGGCTGTGCAATGGAAGGAAACTCTCCTGGGCCATCAGGAGGACACTGCTATCTGCTTCTACACCAAGGAAACACCAAAAAGGAACAGAGACTCCTCCATTTATCATGTCTCTGTCTTTCTTCATTTACTCCAACTGTATGTTTTCTGAGTGTTCAGTGGGCTGCTTCTGCCCTCTGAACCAACAGTGTGGCCCAACATAGGAAAAAAATGAGCAGAAGCTTTAGAATTGGCTATTTCACCATTGTGTGTATGAATAAATATATTTCTTGACTTCAAAGAAAGTTTAAAGATTTTTATTTCCCAGTCCTATTTCCCACACACATGGGCACACACAATTCTAGTTCCAATATTTTTTAATAATGTTGTCAATAAATGGATAGTTGCTATTTAAAAGCACCATCAGACAGTCCAGCTCATTATGACTGCATGAACCTCAATGATAGCTCTTAATCTTCTTGTATAAACACCAGTCATATTTCTCCCATAAGAACTTTCTTCTTAAAATTGTGCTATACTATTTAAATGAGAGGCATGAAAATCTAATACAAAATGTAAAATATTATTGGGGAGTGGCTGGAGAACAGTTACTTTGCTCTGTATCTTCTACCTTCAGAACGGAAATCTGAAGCAGAGGAAGATTGACTCATAATAGCAGTTAATGAGTATACAAGTAGGCTGTGATCAATTAAGCAGATAAGTTGCTTTTTTTTTAAACTTCCCTTCTGTATTATAGTCTTCCTTTTAATCTCATTTTGCTCAGTCCAACTCTTCTGACAGCCACTGACAGCAATAGGCAAAAATTCCCCAGGTTTTCCTCCACAAACCCTAGGGATGCTGACTGCTAAATGCAGTGGTGCATGTCAGTTTGATGACTCATGCCTCCCAGCTCGTGTTAATCTCCTTTCCCCTCACGTGGATGAAGTTTTACAGCATCATTACAACCTGCTCCTTTGCCTTTTCTCATACACCTGACTAAGTAGGACCAAGTAGAAGATCCCCACTGGCTGTCACTGGCAGTGCTTGTGCAGTTGTGATGGCAGGCTTGAACAATTTACATCCCTCCAGAGCTTAAACAAAAGGAACAGAGACAGGAGGGACTCTCAGTAATGCCACTCTGCTTGCCACAGAGTAGTAGGGCTTGAGAAGGAATTATCCTGTTTCCTCTTTCCTCTTGCTTCCTTCCCTACAATGCTGTAGGGAAGTCTGGAGAAATGAGAAGAATAGTCACATTCCCATTTTAAGTTGTGCATTAAACAGAACCAAAATAGACATTCACATCTAAATCTAAGACTGAAGAGCTTGATAGTGTGGGTTTTCACTTCCCTGTCCAAGCATAACAAGGGCACTTCCCCATGGCCACGATTAACATGGCTCTGTCATTTATTTAAGGTGACCATAGCAGCCTGTTTTTTCATTAATAGCTTAAATGTTTTCTCAGTTTATCTTGTCCTGAGTTTTGACAGAGACTGGAACTCAACTTGGACAGATATTCTATTATACATTTCTATCAAGCATCTGCAGCTGCCTCAGACTTCTGTTGGGTTTGGATATTCAAACAGAGCCATATGAACTGCTGTGTGCAGGCAGGCTCCAAAATGGACAGCATTCTTTAAAAAAAACAAACAAACAACAACAACAAAAACTCAAACAGAAATAAAAACCTAACCCAAACAACAACCAAAACAAATAAAAACCAAAACAAAACCATCAAGCAAACAACGACAAACAAACCAAAAAAAACCAAACTAAACCAAAAAACCAAACCCACCAAGCAAAGTCCAAAAAAAAAAACGGTACTTCTTTCAGGACTAGAAGAGCTAAACCAACACCCATGCACAGCTACAGTATAAGGGATGGTGGGATCCAACAATTTCCTCTAATGCCGACTGAGATTCTTTGACATTTGTGGACTTCCTCCTCCAAAAGGGAAGCCTACAACAGTGCCACGAGCACACTTCTCATTCATCCAAACAAATGTGAGGGGGTACAACTGAGCACACACACACTAGTGCACAGTGTTTTCCAAGGCAAACCAAAGCTGGTCCAAGCACTTTGGCATTTATGAATGTACCTCCCACTCTCCACCCTTCCTCAATGATCTGCATCACACAGACACCTACAGCAAGCAGGTCACTGCTGAACTGGAGAGACAAGAGCAGTATTTCTCCACAGAAAATTGGGGTATTTGGTTTTGCAAGATATTATTTACAATACAGTTGGTTTCTGACCACCAAACTAATTCCAGTTTTGCTTTTTTTACTATCTTGCAATGAAAAACAACTTAAACTCCAAAAATGTCAGGTAATTGTCAAGCTATTTTTAACTACCACGTTTCACTTACAAGGAAACATCCATTTGAATAAACAGATGGTGTTGCTATGGGGTTGCCATCATCAGTAGAAGCACACATTTAACTCTGAAAATGGCAGATAGAAAGGACAAGAGAATCATATGCAGTGTTGGGCATTTCTGGAAGCAAACCCATGGTTATACTAAATCTTTGTTTCATTCCTGCCCTCGGTAACACAGTTTTACTGTCAGGGTCACTTGATTCCTGAGAACCAAATAATTCATAATGATGATAATACTAATCCTCAAATAATTGCAGGAGCATTTGCATTCCCAGCTCCCTTGATGCCTTCCCTGAAATCCCTGGGAAGGAGAATGTGCTGTTTTGGTGACTTCATCAAATCATTCCTGTCGCTGGGAGTCTGCTGGAAATAGATTGTCGTGCTATTTCAGGAATGCCACCAGCCAGCTCATGGATGTAGTCAATGCTATTAAAATGTTATTTAAACTGCTAGTATGGAATAAAGACTTCTTTAAAGCTCTCAAAGAAATTGGGAGAGTATTCCAGTTCATTCAAAGAAATGCAAATAGAAGGACTTAAGGTATTTATGGTCCCTGACATTATTTGTGTGAGGAGCTGAACTTCACTAACACTGGACAGCACACGAGGAGAGAGGCACTGTCTTATTTCCAAGAATTGCTTTAAAACTGCAACAGCTAGAAGTTTTTCCAGGATTTTCATCTGCTTAATCACTCAAATAACATTTCAGATTCCAAATTAGTACCAAGAGGAATGAAAAGATTATCATGGACAGTATTTCATTAGTTGGTTATGTAAGTTAATCATTGCCCAAGAACACTGAATACCATTTTGACCCTATACTTGTGGATTACTTTGAGATTTAAAAAGTGGTTGGTTGTTAAGATTTCATTTTGACCTTGCTTGTGTTTCACTCACATACACGTAGAAAAATAACAACTGTAACCCATCTGTTCAGCAGCACTTAAAAAAAACATTTCCACAAAACTAACTCTGATATGCAGAAAAGACTGTGGTTATTTACTCCAGAATTTTTCAGTTCTTAACACGGGGATGGATCTGCAGGAAAAGCTCCCTTGAGTCCTTACCACCACCATGCTGCACTACAGCCTAGGAAAGAATAAAATATGGTAAACAAGAAAATTCCATTACTGACATAATGACCTCATCAGAGTGCTGGAATCTTAGTGAATTTTAAGAGAAATAATAGCATTTTATTATGTACGACCACGACCAAGTCGACAGGAGAATGGAATTACTGAGCAAAATGAGAGCACAAAAGAAAACTGTGACAAATCAAACTGAATTAAAAAGACAATAAAAACATTGATGGGAACCACCTTTGAAGTGCAGTACAGTAAAACCAGAATGTGAAAGGCCAGGTATTATATTGAACAGAGATAAATATGATTTGTTAACAACACATATGCACAGTAAGAAAATTTACCTACCTTCCTATAGACACCATACAAATCATTATTCAAAAATGTAAATTCTGACATTTTTTGCTATTCAACAAGTCTGGTTTTGTTCTGGAGCAGGAGTTCTATTCATTACAACCAGAAAAGTTTCTTTCTCTGCTTACTAAACGGGTAACACTGATGGTAAAGCAGATGTTTTCCTTTCAGTACCACGTATCATAACCTTGGGAACAGCCATTTCCACTCTGAAGGGTATTTCCTTTACAAGGTACAGCTGTTGGATTCACACCCCTTGTTCACCTGAGATAGAAAGTATCATAACAAACACTCCAGTTCACAGGCAGAAAGCACCTGGCTCAGATTTCAGCCCATCTGAGGTGCCTGGGTGGAACAAACCCGCAGAACAAGTTGCCAGATTTGTTTCTGTACCTCCTTTCACGCTGGTCTGTGGAACTGTGAGCAGCCCTGTGGCCTCCTTCCTTCACAGTGAGATGGACTGCATTTTACTTGCATTACACCTGGCAGTGATCATAAAGCTTTTATATGTAAATGTTACTTAAGGGAGCGTGAGCATAAATAGCTGCCTGCCAGTAGAACCTTCTTGCCAGATACCAACCAGCACTCCCCGTGCAGAAGCACCATTGCAGCATCTTTTGAAGCCATAGGTATGACATGGAAACCAGGCAGCACAATCACAGATTTCAGTGATATCACCGTGCTCGGAAAGCAGAGCTCTTTCCAACATGCTCCGTATCATTAGCACTGACCAGAGATGGGCACCCGTGACATTTGATCTGACAGATGCAGCGTGCACTTCAGTCTACCTGCAAAAACCACACAGGAAATGAGAAATAAATCTGAATGAAATGTTAGAGCTGTGTTAACGGGCTGTAAACAGCACGTTGTTGTGGTGGCTATAAACTACTTTACCGCATTCAGCCAAGAGTTGCTTTGTGAACAGTTTTTATCATTCTTTCAGCAATGAAAGCGGCAGCACCCAAGGAAAAGCAGCTTAACTTCAGACGCCGAGTTAATGAATGCAAACAAATTGAGATTCCTCCCCACTCCTCTCAGAGGCAACACTTCCTGCTCCTGCAATTTTATCATGACTCTCACTATTTTTAGTGCTCTGCTGAGAGTCTCTGCTACTGGAATCACGTCTGAGACTCGGTATTCCTTTTAAAAGAAAACATTTCCACTCCCCTGCATCCCGAGAAAAGCTTGAAAGTGTGAAATGAGTGCAGCCTACAGGCTAAAAAACTAGAAAGGGTCCAAGAAATTCAGGGTGGATTTTGTTTTGTTTTTAAAAACCCTCCCAGTTTCTAAGCTGATTCCTTGAGTGGCAGGAGCTGGTTAATGAGTCGGCTCCTCACGGCTGAGTGTCCCTGGAATCCCTGCAGAGAAGAGAGAGGCACATCAGCAGCTTCACATGGCAAAAATATGCCATGCCACTGTCACTGCTCCTTCTGTGCAGTGGGTATTCTTACTCTTCAGAAAACTAATCCAGCTTCTATTAGAGGTCATATTTTTTAAGAGAACGTTTGACCTTTTGAACTAGGAATAAATTCGTGCACAAACCATTTTTGGTTTACAAAAAGGTATTTTTCTTCTCTGAAAATTAACTCTTCTGCAAACTAAGAGTGTTTTGCTTGAGAAGAGAAAACTAAGAGTTCTGTTATCTGCAAGAAGGATGTAAACACATGTTAAGAAGGAATATAGTATCAGGCTTCCTTAGGGGAAAGAGAATGCCTTTACATTCGCCTTAACACAGCTGCTTGCTTTGAATTATACATGCAGCTGGAATCGGAAATAGAAAGTTAAATAGATTATCTGCTTTTATCTTATATGATTGAGAGGCTTTTTTAAAAAGCTGCCACTAGATGGTGTAACAACTTCAATAATTGATAAACCCGCAGCCCTTGCCCGCCCCGACCTGCTCAGCACCAGCACACTGAGCCCCTGGGAGCCGTGCTTGTCCACATTTCCCCTGCCCATAGGAACTCGCTCCCTTTTTTGGCATTTCTTTTAAACAGGAGGAAACATTTGCTCATCTGAGGGAAAACCGACCAGTAACGAAATCGCTCTGACAGGAAATGCAGGTCCCTCCCCTGCTGGACACACCAGATTAACTCAGCCAACCCAAAAGCAGGTCTCGACCTCAGTGCACCTCAGTTCTCACCTGGAAATAGAACTGTGGAGCTGTTTGTTGGTATTTGCAGCCTCAGACAGATGTTGAGAGGAAAAATACATTTAAAAATTTTGCCACATTCCAAAACTGTCAAGTATTTCAGTACCTGTGTGGTACACAGCAGTTTGGCCTTTGCTTTCCCTTGGCCTTCGCTCCTCTCAAACAGGTACATTTTGAATAGTTTTAAAATGAGCCACGTTGACTTTCAGTAGTCCCTTCCCTGCTCCTGCAGGGGATCAGACCCAGTTACTCAGGAAATGCTTTACTGTGCCCTCAGCTCCTCTTTCAGGGCCTGTTTCACCTCCTGAAGCTCTGCATTTTCAAGAAATCCTGGCAGATGGAATGTATTACTATGCAGTTAAAACACTCCGTTATGCCCAAGCCATGCAATGGCTGGATTTTTATTTTAGTAATTTTGGTTAAACCTTCAACAAGAGTGCCAGGAACCATTTGGTACAAATCAAGTTAAACTGGCTAGTAAGACAAAATGCCTTCTCCACTTCCAGATGCACAGCATGGTAACATCTGAGCTTACTTTGCCCACAACCTGCAGGACTAGAAGCCTGAAGTGTAAGAAACACATTTTAACGATTGTCAGTAAACACATCATAACCAAAGTTAGGAGTAACATGCATTGAAGCCTATAAGCAAAAGAAAGGTGTTGGTTAGGAAACATTGGAGGTCAGTCATGTGGGCAAGGCAAACTCCCCACCAGCTGGCAGGTGTCAAACAGACTATTTAATTACTCAGCTATGTGAGATAACACACAGAAAGCACACACCTTTCTTTCACAGGGGAGAAACCTCCACCCTGCCATAGCTACTCACCACGTGAACCTTCAAAAACCTCTGAACAGCCACCACTAAACAAGAAACAAAAGCTGCCTCGTGCCACAAACACCTCTGGAGCAGAGCAGGAACTGGTGCCGGAACTGGGAGCAACCCCTGCAGGACACTGGAACAGAGCCCAGCTCTGAAACAGGACTGGGAGCCAGGCACAAAAACCATCACACCAAACTGAGAAGGCTCTCCCCACTCTGGATATACCCATGGGATAGAGTTCCCCAGGAGATGGCAGCACTCGTGGCTTTCATTATAGGAAAGAACATTTCTTGGATATACTTTATACATTCAGCTGTTATGCCTTTTACTATTCTGAACACATTTATTCTGTTTAAAAAGAACCCCAAAACCAACCAACCAAAAAAAAAAACTCCAACATTCAGTCATCAAGTCTGTAACCCTTTGCCACGTTGGCAAAGAGAAATGGAACTGGAAACCTCAGAAAGGCACAAGAGGATTTATCAGGAATTACACTGCCCCAAAGGGATACCAACTGTGCCCTTTCTCCCCCTGCTCTTCACAGAACAGAGATGTGTAGTAAATGTGTCAGCAATATAAACACCAAACATGAATGTAGGTGCTAAGAGAGAGAATGGAAGTCCAACAATAATCCAGTGACAGCTTGATTATTCATGGGAGAAAATAATGCAGTTACAGTCAATTCCTTTTTCATACACCATACAAATTCTTTGTACAAGGGAGCACTGCAGCTATACAGTTACCAAACAGCTTCACTGCATAAAGCTCAGAACCAGTGATGCAGCCTCTTTTAGTTGATATTATTCCCACGGGAAGTCGAAGAGAATCTTCTTTTTCTATAAGGATGAGCAGAAAACAGCACAAACACCGAGGGCACATCTCCCCTCCAAGGCCTCTCCCAGCACAGTGGGTGACCTGTGTCACCATGAGTGGCCTGTGTCACACCCCAGAAGAGCTGCTGGCCAACGTCTGCACGAGAGGCAGTTCATCCTGCAGTGAACTGGTATGCCACTTCCTCAAGTCCCATCAGGAGACCCATCTCACCACACGCTTCTGTGCTGACAAAACGACGTTTTTACAGCAGAGGGCTTGCTAGCACAGGTATTTTGCCAGGCCAAGCCTAAATTTGAATTCCCACAAATGCTACTACCCACTATGGTTATTGAAGTGTCACCTTCAATATCTTCATCCCAAGCTACTCAGAAGACACCTCCCCAGCTCAGCACACTTCATTACCTCTGGAGTGGAAGATGAAGCCACTTCAGCAAGATCTGCCCTTTGTAAGATGGTAGATACTCCGACACCTAAACTGATCAGAATGTTGTTCTACTTACTCCCTTTTCCATTCCTAACAAAGCTCCTGCACTTGGCTGTGTTTGGCCTCCACAATTCTAATTGTTCCTGTTCTAATGCTGCTGCACACATGGCAATGCACTCTGACTGCAGACAGGGCCACTACCCGGAGCAGGGAGCAGCTGAGGAGAAGCAGGAGCAGGGGACTGCAGGTGGAACCCCAGCATCAGCTGCCCCTTGAGCTGTGGGCAGGTCCTGTTGTGAGGTCAGCCTGTCAGCCTGCCCTCCACTGAGGGATGTCTGGCCAAATTGCCCCACCACAGGCAGGATAGCACTTGTGGCCATTCTGGACAGCAGCAGGGACACGGGTGTGGTCCAGTCTTGCAACCAAAGAGATGCTGTATCAGAAAGCATTTCGTTACCCACACCTCAGGCCAACCCCCCAGGAATTACAGCACACTGAAGGAAAGGGAGTGCAGGCACTGTGGCACTTGTGCTTTCACTGCACCCTCCTGTCCTCACAGCACCAGAGAGCAGGAGAAAAGCAGCTGCCAACCTCATTTCACGTCAGCCACTCTTGAGAAACCTGCTGGCTAACAAGCAGCTGTCACAAAGGCAAACAAGGAAATGCCAGACAGGAGACACAATTTCCATGGGAGTGTGTGCTTTGCATAAGAGTGAAAAGAATGGAGAGGGATTTGCACTCCCAAGTAAGGAGTGACAGGAGAGGAAATGGCCTCAAGTTGCATCAGGGAAGGCTTCAACTGGGACAACTGAAAGGGGCGTCAAGCACTGACTGTCCAGGAAAGTGGTTGAGTCACCACTCCTGGAGACATTTAAGGGACCGGATGTGTACACTGAAAGTGTAAATGTGGCACCTGGGGATGTGGTTTGGTGGTAAAATGAGCACTGCTGGGTAAACAGTTGGACTCAGTCATCTTAAAGGTCTTGTCCAATTGAAAAGTCTGATGATTCTGCAACAAAGACTACAGGGGGTTCTAACAGGAGGCAGAGAATTTGAAAGCCTACAGTGTACATCCAGTGCTCTAATTCACTTCATAGGTCCTAGTCAGGAAAATACTAACTGCATGCCTTTCAGCAGATCTCATATATTTGCAGGCTTGATCCTTTTGGGTGCCCAAGAATATTCATGAGCCAAAATGCCAATCTAAATGAGGAAGATTATTTTTACAGTTAAGATTTAGGTACTCACCTGGCACCTCATAGTGTAAGAGATTACACAGTAAAAATACTGAATACAGAAAAGCCCTGGGAGACATGGAAGAACAGTTCCACAAAAGGAGCAAAAAAATAAACTATCTAACAATTTCATCGTGGCCAAGTCTGCCACTAAAAATGAAAATTAATCTTATTTTCCAAAGTCCCAGGCTAACAGTGTGAACATCCCTGTCTTTTCTGGGGAAGAAACAGTCTCTTTTCTTGTTGCTTACCTTCTATCTTTATTATTAGAGAGAGTAACAGCACTGGAAGAATACTGAAATACATGTACAGATTCTATCCAATCTGCACCTTTTCTCAAAATATTACCTTCCAGATTAGTATTCTGTGAAGTGTGGAGGCTGTCTAATCAAAAGGTGGCATGACCAAAATTTAGGTCATTAACTAGGATAAAGCAAAATCAGACAACATGGCTATAAAAATAAAAAGCATTTTCTTTATTAACTAAAAACTATACAACTTTCAGACTGTTCAGAAGTTCAGATTTCACCCCGGATATGTGCACACTTGTCTTTTACTGGTCATAAAGTGGGCTTGTATCTGTTAACTAAATAGATAAAAGGAGAGACAACTGAAAGGCTTCCCTTATCTCTCACAGACAGAGAGTTTTTTCTTTTTAAATAAAAGGTTTCTATTTTCTAATAAAAAGCACCACACCTGTAATAAAAAGACAAAGAACTGAAAGAATGCACAATCTGTCTGGCAAATAACTTCATTTTAGTTACTCCAGTAACTTCAAAAGAAAGATTTTTCCAAGTATAGGCGTGAACTGGTGAGCTCATATGAAAAAGCATTTCTAGTGTATTCCTTTCTGGAGTTTAGTTGTGAGAGAAAGACGAAGGGTGCTGAGGAAGCAGAGCCTGTCCTCGCTGTCCCACCCTCTCAAAGCCTTTGTGACTCTGCCTTCCAGGTCCCTGGGACGACCTGAGCTCATGAGCAGCAGAGCCTGTTGCCTGTGCTGGAGGAAACCTCACCTGCTGCCTGCAGGGCTCCCTGGTGACAGCCACCCTCTGCAGGGCTCCCACGGACCAGGAACACCCCCCAGGCACATCCCCCCTTCCGGAGGGGGTGATCCATCCAGGGGAGGCTGTGCCAAAAGTCACGGCGCTCCCTGGAAAACAGTCAGGGAGTTACTCTTGCGTTACTAAGCAGGCACTTGCCCAAGAACATGGTAGTCACATATTTTAAAAGCATAAAACCTGTTCTGTGGTAATTTATGATTCTGCAAGGTGGCAAAGACTTTGTCTACTCATTTCATAAAATGAATTGGCAATCTGCAGGAGAAAAGACACCTGTTGTTGCTTGAACAACACGTACACAGCAAACAATCGCTTTCATTTAAAAAGATAAAGTAAATTGGAGTACTTTGTGATTTGATTGAAAAACAGTGTTGCACAAAGCAAACAAATCCACCCAGAACCTGCAATGTTTCAGAAGAGTTTTGACACAAAGTCGTTCTTCCTTTCTAACCAGCAGTGCTGGCCTTGGTGACTGCTTTGGTTGGGTTTATCCCCTTGAAAAAAATAACTTCCTCATTTGTTTCCAGTAGAATTAACCTATAAACTCCACATTAGAAGAAGCTTTGAGTCCTGTGTCTCAGTAGGAGAGATTTAGACAGATAGGAGCGTGTGCATACAGAAAACACTTGCTGAGGGAGCACATTCAAGGACATATACAGAGAACACAGAAGGTTAACAGGCAATGTGCCATAACTTCAGTGTCAGGGTCCAGTTCAAACATTCACCAAGATCCAGAACAGGAATTGTTTACTACGGATGGAAGTTCTCTCTCATCATACTTTCATATTGATGCTACTCAACAGCACAGTGGAAACCACTGACAAGCTACAAAGGAACACAGGGATTAACTAGACTATATTTAGTTAAGACACACACAGCTTTATCACCATAAAAGAGTGTAACATAACTGACTATCACATGTGACACTGCTCAAAAGAGGCATATTACCTTTATATGACACTGTATAAAAATTATTAACTGGAAGTCCAGAATTAGCAGCTGCCAGAACGTCCCACACTCATTATTTGAATCATCTGCTGGAAACAATAGAAAAATTGCAACTACAGTTGAACTCTTCACCTACAATTGAGGAACAGGACTAGCTGGTGGAATGTAGCCAGTTCCCTGAGCTGTAAATTAACTTCAGTTTAGTTAGAAACACGAGCTGACAGTGGAACAGTACTAGGGGCAGATCCTGCAGTACACACTGGATTTGCCAGATCCTCTAACTCAGCTGGCAGACAGAAGCTCTTGATGATACAGCCAGGAAGTTGGAAATGCTGCATCTGCTGCAAAATGGCTCTGTGTCTAATTTACCCCCACTATTTCACCCATTCACTTGGTGTTGAGGGCTGCAGAGATATCCACCAGCACTGGACTCTGCCAATTTTTCATGAATCGTGAAGCTGAAAAGAAAAGCAAACAATGCTAAGATGACTCAGAAATACATAAGATTTTTTGTAAGTATGACATGCATCAAGTGTACATTTTGGAGTGATTTGAAAACTAAAATTGTTTGGGGTTGTTTGTCTGTTTGTTTTTTTCATGAAGATTCACATCCTCCCTTCAGCTTTACTCACCTCTCACTAAAAATGCCAGAGAAACAGTTGTAAAGTGGGTCCTGTGTACTTTGCAGGTATTATTTATATCTGCATTTGTAACAAGGCACTCCATCTGGAACTCTTTTGACCGTATCTGTAGTTTTAAGCAGGTGCAAAAAATTAGTAGCAAACAAAACTGATACAGATAAATCCAACCTAATCACTAATGGAAGAACAACTGGAAGCCAAAGAGTTCGACAAACAATTTAAATCAATTCTCTTATGAAGGAAGAAAAGTGGACTTCTGCCATCAGCCTTGAAAGGGAAATCTCTTGTTCAGTCTTCCTGAGAACACTCTACAGATTTCTGACTCTTCAGCATTTGTGGTGGGTTATTTTTACCTTGTTTCCAAAAAGAACATTTATAGCCCAGCACACAGCCCACCACAGCTGTTCTGGAGGTAATAGAACCATAAAATGGTTTGAAGGGACCTCAAAGACCATCCATTTCTAACCTCCTGCTGCCAGGGGATGGAACTAGACAGCTAATATCAGCTCAGCACTCCCCATGCAGCATTACTGCCTTCCTCTCATGTCTCTTCTCTAATTAATGCCTTCCCTTATCTGATGCGTAATCCTTGAATTCTTCCTATATTCCTGTTTCTTCAAAAGACAAGTCACTAGTATCCAATGAAAAACCTCACACCTCAGGCTATTAATAGATAAACAGATATTAAGAAGACAGCATGCACACCTACTGATCTTTTTTTCTTTCTGGTGAGAGCACTCAGTCAGTTGTTTGTTTGCCCATGAAAACTGTTGTCAGCTCCAGTGGTAATTGGCCATACAAGACTCCTTTGGTGTTTTTCTCCAGTCACTAATGCAGGTTTTCCCCATTACTGCTGGCCTAGAGATTGAGCTCTGTCTGGTCTGTGGAGGGACACGGGGTTCTCCAGTGTCCTTGGCAGGTGACAGATTCCAAGCCAAGAAGATACAGCATTCCACAACATGCTGAAACTGTGCAGACCAGCCTGGCCACCTCCTGTGGGCATTCCCTCCCACCCCACATTCCTAACTTTAAAAACACTAAATATATGGCAATCACAAATGAGAAAGTGCATCACCATCACTATTGTTTTCTACCAGCCTGAGGTGAGAACACACATACAAAAAACATACAAGTCCTTGATGCCCAGAGGCACCATCATAAACCTTTTCATTCAGGCACACAAAACCTTTCCTGAACCCAGGATGTGGGTTTATTACATTTTTATCTCTTGCTGACAAGCGTTTGCTTTGCCATTACACTGTCACTTCTGGCACTTCAAAACCAGCAGAGTCAACTATCACTCACTGATAAAAACTGTGTCATTTCAGTTCCTGTGAGAGTCCATTGGATTTTCAACATGCTTCACGTGAGGAAGTAATGGCAAAACTACCCAGATAAAAAGACCATAGTTCATATTGCCCCGTGTGTGAAGGATTTTCCTCTTCTTTGGTGAGTTTAGCTGTGCTGTGTACTTTTTATTCAAAGGAACACAACCACGAACACATTCCCTGATCCAATTTTTTTTGCTGCAGGCAAAAATATAGTGTCATTATATATAGTCACACTAGGGACTATATATATATATGCCTGTCAAGTCTCAGCAGTGAAAAAACATGACAGCATTTCTAGTCAGACTTGTGGTTTCAGCAACACCAAGACTCTTACAAGAAACAACCTGTATTTTCAAACCCAGAGGGATGAAGCCCAGAGTGCTGAGCCATTCCCTGTGTGCCCAGCCCAGCACAGCCAGCTGGCAGCTGTGCCAGCAGCTGGCAGGGTCTCAGCAGCCCTGGCCCCTGGCACAGCACAGGCCACCCTGCCCCAGCATCCTGCACATCACAGCGAGGATCTCACCATTTGAAATGCACAACAGCAGAGCCTTTCTGCTGTGCTACTTTCAAATAGTTTCTAGATCGTGAACCATAACCTTCCTGAAATAAAGGAACATTAGAACCCTTAAAGAACACATTGTTTCAGTATGTGAGCTATTGTTTGCTAAAATAGACCCTTACAAAGTGGGGTAGGGTTTTTTTGGTGGTTTTTTTTATAGCTTTGTTTTCTGTAAACCTAACAGGGAAGGAGGGAAGGGAAGAACAGTTCCAACTTACCACCCTGGCCGAACCCAGCCTTTATTGCCCAAGAGCTGCTCCACAATTAGTCAAACACACATTCTGCAAACATCTTAATTTTAAAATGCACTTAAATATGGCAAAATCTATCAAAAAAATCTATCTATATAAGTTCTTTATATATACACCTCAGGAATCTGGTATGGGTTCAGTGACAATTCCAGCAGTCCTTCTCTGAAACAACCTGCAAAATTTCATCTCAGATGTAACTAAAAAGAATGGCCTTACATGCTTAGCTCAGTGAACTCATGTGAATTGATTTTTAACTGAAAGTGTATTTTACAGTACCATGACACTCTCCTGAAAGCTGCCTATCAACTAGAGAGGCAAATAGCATATTCAAATATGTATTTTAATTTCACAACCTTAGAGAGATTGACTTTATGACTTTCAATTGACATGACAGAGTCCAGAGATCAACTGATAAACAGCTACTCATGACAACAGGACAATTGCTTAAAATAGGCGGGTGAAATGATCCGGAAATTCTATTAATTGCTGGCATCAAACAATATTAAAGTAACCTAAAGTCCAGCAGATTGGCTAATCACTGAAAGTCATTCAGCTATATGGACTATTCAAACAGGGAAAGTTAGACACTGCACATTAGCCAACTAATGACAGAGCAAATCTGAACTCAGAGATCAAGGTATAAACTACTGAAATTATCCCTACTTGAAATAAAACACAAAGCAGCTTTACTGTTCTTTCCCTCCACCTGACTTCAATGCAAAAGAGTTCTTAGTTCACACATCTCTATTCTGATTTATTGTCACTGCTTTCTAAATTGGACTCCCAACCCCGACAATGCTGAACACAGAGATGGCAAAACCCACTTCATTCAAATTTAGAACTGAAAACAACATGAAGAAAGGATATGCCAGTGTCATACCTTTTAAAGAATGAACTACTACTCTGCTTACCACCACTGAGTTTGTAATTAAGGTGTTTTACCAGAGGCCTACAGTGTGGTACTCCTGCAAGGTGAAGCACTTGCCTAAAACAAGTACCAAAATCATGGAGAACGGCATTTTATTATAAGCAGAAAATACATGTCAGAATGTTGGAAGCTGTAGGGGGGGCGGGTTCTGTGCTTTTAGTGTTGTGGGTTTTTTAAGACGCTTACTAAGTAAAAATACATATGCTAATATTTGCTTTACGAGTGAGGAAATACTGATATGTATCTCTAACATAAACTACTTTGTTCACAAAGACATGGTCAGGCGTGCTCATCTGCACACACTGCCACACAATCTCAGTTCTTCACTGTGAGTAATGTACAAAATTAAATCTATTCTTTTTGGTTTTTCAGTCCCATAGCCTCAACTCCTCTATCATCTATCTAAAAGAGTTTTGTTTCCTGTTTTGTTTCTATTTCCCATGCTGTATGAACTAAGCCTTTTCTTGAAACAATGAGGCATGAGCTAATGTATTTATTTTTCCCAGTGTAACTGTGTTTTCTTTGTGTTATACCCTTCAATAAGAGGCAGGTTGTTTTCTTCCCCCAGGACCAGTCCAGTGTCCAGTGTTGGGCACCACAGTCAGACACACTGCCACTTTTAAGACTGGTTCAAAGGAAATTCTTTTAAACATCTTTACCAGCATCATCCCACTTGTTTGCCTGTCTCTTCAGCAACCTGCATAAGGCGAGTAATGCCTTTTCTCCCTTTTTTATTATACAAAATGTAACTAAGGAAACTCGTTATACCTTAGAAGCAGAGTTCAGCTGTTGCGCAAACCACCTAACAACTATCACCCTACACACTTTATGCCAGTTACGACTCTCTGCTCCAGCTTTCTCCTAAGCCACACTCACTGCTGTGCTCCTCAGTCCAGGCACTTTGCTTGGGATGAAAGCAGAAATCCTTCTCCCCTCCAGAGCCCTGGGAGCAGCAGAGCAGTGAGCCTGGGCAGCTGTGCAGGGGCTGCTGTGCACGACCCCTGCCCAGGCAGGGCAGTCCCTGAGCGTGCAGAGCACCTGTCACCAGCCAGCACTGCACAGCTCTGCCAGCAAAACTGCCCCAAAGGGGAACTAAGCTCCAGGCAGCCACGGGAACAGGACCAAGCCGAGCCCACATCGGTGTGGATGCAACGGGAGCTTGGAAAGACACAGCTCGACCTGACAGTGAGCACAGGAGCGAGCTACGGAACTCAGCTGACGTGAAAGGCAAGAAAGCAGAAGCCAAAGCCTATAATCAGCCAGTTCTCTGTTTCAAAAAGCAAAGTGTGCACAAGACCATGTTCATCACATTACAGTTCTACAGATAAAGTGTACATATATAATAGATACATATTTGCATAAGGTTTATTTATTTTGAAACCCCAGTAGTTCACTCCTCACTGGCCCAGGAAAGCGAGATTGTCAAAGACTCCATACAAAAAGAACAAGGAACTTATTTTCTTTGAAAATACATGAGAAGTCTATCATGATATTTTCCAAATGTTTTGTCAGAAATTTTAAAACTAAAAAGCTTAAAATCATCTAAACATCTTGGAATCGTATTTGGCTTATACATATCACAGTAACACCACAGCTAGTAAAAAGAAAAAAAAAAAGTCTGAACACCCAAGAAGATGGAAATGTAACTTCTTCTCAATTTCTGTCATAGTTCAAAGGAAGTATTGATTAAAAAAAAAAAAAAAAAAAAAATCAGTCCTTTTGAAAATATCCATTACTACTTGACACAATTAGGAAAATTCCCTATGGGAATACAAATGAAAAAAGTAGAATACAGCTGTCCACCACAAATACCTTACCACAAGATGAGTACTTAACAGTAAATCATGTACAGAGCACACTCAGGAACAATTCTGCTTAAGCAGCAGTCAGTTAGAGTATCACTGATTTTGTTTAATGATACTTCACCACATGATCAAAAATTACAGGAAGAACAGAGCTGGCCCTGAGTATCTTTAGGACCAGGCCCTGCAAAATAGTTGTACATGCCCCATGCCAGCAGGTATTTCTCACATAACTAGTGCATACAACTTTGGAGAGAACCAGCAAGGTGACCCATCATGGGTTTAGGTTACCTGTTATGTGTAAACCCAGATATTCAGCTACATGTCTCTGGCATGTTCATAAATCACTCTGTGGCAAGGTGGTATTCCAGGGGCACTCCAGGTCCCTCACTTTCAGCAGGAGTCCTTCAAACAGAACAAAGCAAAGATCCATGTACTCTCCTTTTACTTCTTTAGCAAAATAAATCATGTAGGTATACAGGTTTGAACTGGCTATGCCATAGTTATCACAGATTCTGTCTGTAAATCTTTCCATGTAGTCTCTACAAACACAACACAACTTACAACTTCAGCTGTGGGATGTGGTTGTCCTCATCACTGGAGGTTTTCATGATGCAATTGGACAAGGTGTTTAGAATCTTATTTGGGCTCCCTTTCCCACGAATGGTTGGACCAGATGATCTTGTGAGGTTCCCTCCAGCCTGGGCTGCTCTATGACCTTACAGATAGTAAGTGGGCACTGAGAAGACTAGAGCCATCAGCGCCCTGTGCAGACATGTAGCCAGCTGAGGGTGGGAAAGGGAACAAGGAAATATAAAAGCAAGGGGAAAAAAAAATCATATTCAACCTTTTCCTTGTTTAAGTCACACCCTTCCACTCACCTCTGCACACTCCCTGCCATTAGTCTAAGAGGTTTAATTTACAAAGGTTCATATCCTGGGTTAACATGACAATGGTTTCATAAGGAGGCAGAGGGGCCTCTGTGATAAGAGACTGGAAGCTGCCCCGTGTCAGACAAAAAGCTGAGCCAAGAGTGCAGACAAGGCCAGTGAAGGGGTGGAAGAAGAGAGGGGATGGCTGGTGTGCCTACAAGGAAGCTGCGGGAGGACCCACAGAGGAACAGGTTTATCCTGAAGGAATGTTGCCTATGGACAGGACCTACAGTGGAACAGTTCATGAAGGAAACACCTCTGATGTCTGATTAGAATTACACACTTCTTCCAGTGTAAGGCTTCACTATCGAGATGACACATGAAAACCAAACAGCTACCAATCAGACACAAAGGTCAAGTAAGAGCCATTGTGCTGCTAATATAAAATTCCTCCTGTTGCACAAACGCCCTGGGGAACACAGAACTCAGCTGAGAGCTAGGAATGCCATCAGAGCACCTAGCCATGCACAGTATGGCTCCGAAGGAATCAGCTGGGAAGAAGGCTCTCTTCTGAAAACTGAGAGGATGAAAAATAGAAAAGCAGCAGAATTATACAGACAACAATGCCCTGATATCTTAGAAGCGGTGTTAGAGCTTACAGGTGGAGTCCTTCAAAATCCATGCAGGCTGGCCAGTAACAAACTGCACAGATTCTAACTTTAAAAACAAAACAAAACCAACCAAACAAAAAACAACCACGAAACCCCTTAACTATCAAACCATTTCTGACCAAGAAGCTAAACCCAAAATTTTTATCCCTCTAACCCTAAGCGTGCAGGTGAACCTGGTGAGATTATGGCCCCTGCCATCACAGTCCAAATTTCTGCCAGGTGCTTTACCAGGTCTGACACCATCAGCAAACAATTACAAAGGTTGTTTTTTCCCCCTGGAGAAGCAAGCAGAATGAATGTTTCTTCTCCATTCTCCAATGCACTCATCTGAACCACAGCCTAGAAATTGTGCAATTAGGCAAGTAGGGTTGGTCAGTTCATGAAGATTCTTTTTATCTCCCTCCACAGGAAAGCTAAAACAGCAGGGACTTCTCATTTGATAAGTCTTATTGAAATGGAAGCAGGTACAAAAAGACACTACAGACATAGGACACCTAGACTTACCAAAATTACTGTAACTAAAACTTTTCACACAGATGAAAACTCTTCATACTTGGAGATGGACAGGGGAATTCTGGAAATGAACTGAAACACCAGTCTGCCTTATGACAGCACTGGGAGCTTTCAGCCACAGCCATCACATCTGCCAAGCACTTGAACTCCTCTCTGTGCCATTCCTTTGCCCTTTCAAATATAAACCAACCTTTTGCAGCCTGTTGGACATTTCTGCAAAAGGCATACCACAAAAAATCTTACATTATGTAACTTGTCACAGCGTTCTGCAAGTTTATTACCTAAATATGATTAAACACCACCCTCCTCTTACATTGTGATTCACTGTCACATCTCCAGGCTATTTATCTCTTTATGTAAGGATCATGTGGCTGCTGATTATCCTGGAGACAGTGCTTGGACTATATATCATATCCTTACCATAAGACAGTTGTTTTACTTTTAAGCAGAGTCACTGTTGTATTCACTGAGATGTGTATCATCAGGGCAAGTCAAAGATCTGAGCCCAGAATTTAAAGTGAAGTATTTTCAAAGTTATAATTACACATAGGAATATCAATTTTAACAGATTATAATCCCTCCTTAGTATGAAAAAAAATTCTCAAGTCTTGGATTTTACTGACAAAACATTATTTTGTGTAGTTTGACATTTCTCTCATGGGGAAAAAAAACAACAACAAACCAAGCCAAACAAACAGCTTTGCAGAAAGCATGCCTGCTATTAATTTAATTCCTTTTTTCAGATTTTCAGCAAAGTGTTTAGCTGGTTATTTACATTTCATACTTTCCAGAACAGCTAGTTTTAAAATTTCACCCCGAAAGTAGGCAAGGAAGGTATTTCAGTCAGTAGAGGCATGAGCCCTTCAGGCTGCTTGAGTTTGCTGTGCTTTTTTGAACTTGAGGTAAGAGGTTATATATGCAGAACTGTGTGCCACAGAGTAGATGATGTGGGGTCCTGTGGCCATGCTGCTAATTGTAGAAACCTCCACAAGTTTCAAGTTTCTGTCACTGAACAAGTTCAAGATGTTAATCCTAAGAGACAAACTTCTTCCCAAGAAGTTTCACATTGGTGAATCTGTGACTAAATTTACAGAATGTTGACAGATTAATCCAAAATAATTTAAATAATTTTTGCATGGCTGATATTCATCAGCATGTATGACAACATTTTCAAGAAGTGCTTTACTCCTACAACCTACTATGTTCCTGTCCATGCACGTGATTTCAGCCATTGGCTAAAATAAAATAGAGCAGCAATTTGCAGTCATTTCACCCACTGATTTGGGTTGTAGGGTTATATTTTCACTTATCTTTTGGTCCTGTTAAGAAACAGAATACCTTGCTGGCTTCATAAGGATAGCTGAGAACACTGAAAACACATTTTTCAAGTCTCAGGTCAGACTTAGCAATTGTTGACTCTTGTACAGGTGACCGAGTCTAAGCTGACCTTTGCTTGGAAACAAATTTCAGGTGCAAAGTACACAAATAAACAGGGTGAATGTCTTCATGGCACTGAGAAAGCAACAAGGCCCTCCAGCATCTTCTTTACATTTCCCAAGCCCTTTTCTCCATATTTCTCCCAAGCACATTCACTTTTTCTCAGTACAGGCAAACTGGTATTGTGCATATAGGAAACACTGTATGTATCACACAACTGCTTTTTATAATGCCTATTAAAGTTAATGGACAACAGATGTCTTAGACAATTATTTACTGAGTTGGTTAAAGCTACTATTTTAACAAATTGCCTCAGTTTTGAAATTGGGGGTGTACTTCTGTTTTCTAGAACCCTTGCAGAACTACACTTACAACAACTGTCTTCAGTTCAGCTGCAGGTTCTGGGAATTTGGTTCCTTGAAACATCTGGAGAAAGGGGAAAAAAAAGGTATGCTTTTGTTTGTATCTTAAAAAAATCTCATCTTAGAAATTTTGACTTATCATTGAAACTGTTGAAATCGGTCCTTTTCTTACAAACATGGTACCACATACCATGTTTGGTTCAAACCTCAAAGTGGTTCAGGATGACTGCAAAGCTGAGGGGGCATTATTTTGTTCATCATGGTACAAGGAATATTTTAGTCTCTTGCAGTTATCCCTCTCTTTCTTTGAAGTGATAGTTCCTCAGCCAGGATGTCCATGTAGGCACATGGAGGGAGTCCTGACACCCTTCATCAATATTCTCACACTCCCTCACGTAAGCAGACACTTTGTGGGAAACGACCTTTGTCTCCACCCTCAGCTTCCCCTGTGGAAGAAGAGATTCCACTTTGCCCAGTTATCTTTTACAATAACCCTTGACTGAAGCTCAGAAGGCTCCAGGCCAGCAGAAAGCTTGCTGCAGCTGGGCTTCTGGACTAGAACCCTCTCGCTTCCTTGATCTGGGAGCTGGAATGATCTGAACACTGGAAAAGCAGGTTAGACCCCAAAGTAATCTAGTAAAGTATTTTCGAAGAGTCTTGTTACCTGGGGTTGAATTCTAGAGGAATTTTCCTTGTGTTATGTGCTGGACGACAAAATATCATCTCTCAAACAGACACAGCAGAAATACAACCACCTCCCGTAGCACTAAAACCAAACAGAGCCACGCCACGGGGAGGGAGGGAACTCCCTTTTAATCACCTGTTACTCACCTGTGCTCACGCCGAGATCGCTCAGCCAGGGCTGCAGCACCTGCCGGGGAGCAGCGAGAGCGGCCGGGGAGCAGCAGATCTCACCGGGGAGCAGCAGATCCCGCCGGGGAGCAGCAGATCCCGCCGGGGAGCAGCAGATCCCGCCGGGGAGCAGCAGATCCCGCCGGGGAGCAGCAGATCCCGCCGGGGAGCAGTAGGTCCTTTTGGGGAGCAGCAGGTCCTTTTGGGGAGCAGCAGATTCCGCCGTGGAGCAGCAAACCCCGCCAAGGATCAGCGAGAGCGGCCGGGGAGCAGCNCTCGCCGCCGCCCTGGCGCTGCACGGGTCCCGGCCCTGCCCCGCCGCCCACCCCCGCTGCCGGCAGCGCCTCTGCCGCGCCCTCGAACTCCCCGCCGGCCGCGGCATCAACTGCTCGGGCATCGTGCGCGGCGACCGCCGCGCCATCGAGGCGGCGCAGCTCCGCAACCTGGAGGTGGCGAACAGGAGGGCTCCGCTGACGCCCGGCGAGTACCTGAACATGTCGAGGGACTGCAGAGCCTTCAGGGAGAGCCGGCGGTTCATCGATTTCCCGCTCAGCCAGGAGGAGGAGGAGTTCCCCATCGCCTACTCCATGGTCATCCACGAAAAAATCGAGATGTTCGAGCGGCTCCTGCGCTCCGTCTACGCGCCCCAGAACATCTACTGCGTGCACATGGACCGCAAGTCCCCGGCCGCCTTCCAGGAGGCCGTGCGGGCCATCGTCGCCTGCTTCCCCAACGTGTTCGTGGCCAGCCGCCTGGAGAGCGTGGTCTACGCCTCCTGGTCGCGGCTGCAGGCAGACCTCAACTGCATGCAGGACCTGCTGCGGAGCCCCGTGCCCTGGCGGTACCTCCTCAACACCTGCGGCACCGACTTCCCCATCAAGACCAACGCAGAGATCGTCCGCGCCCTGAAGCTGCTGCGGGGTCAGAACAGCATGGAGTCGGAGAAGCCCTCGGCTGGCAAGCGGGCGCGCTGGCAGTACCACCACGAGGTGGGCAACGCCATCTCCCGGACCGACATACAGAAACTGCCGCCGCCCCTCAGCCACCCCATGTTCACGGGGAACGCCTACATCGTGGTCACACGGGCCTTCGTGGAGCACATCTTCGAGGACCCCACGGCGCAGAAGTTCCTCGAGTGGGCCAAGGACACTTACAGCCCCGACGAGCACGTCTGGGCCACCCTGACCCGCATGCCGGGCGTGCCGGGGGCCGTGCCCCACAACGACAAGTTCCAGCTGTCGGACATGAACGCCCTGCCCCGCCTGGTGAAGTGGCAGTACCTGGAGGGCGACCCCGGCAAGGGCGCGCCGTACCCGCCGTGCAGCGGCCGCCACCAGCGCTCCGTGTGCGTGTACGGCGCGGCCGACGTGCCCTGGATGCTGCAGCAGCACCACCTCTTGGCCAACAAGTTCGACCCCCAGGTGGACGACGCGGCCATCCTGTGCCTCGAGGAGCACCTGCGCCACAGGGCCCTCTACGGCCGCGGGCTCTGACCGGGAGCGGCCGAGACCCCCTCGGCACGGCCGCCCTCCCGGGGGCAGCGGAGGACATCCTTTGATCCCCTGAGGGACACGGACGCCGGGGACAGCAGGAGGGAATCCCCCTGATGGACACGGACGCCGGGGACAGCAGGAAGGGATCCCCTGATCCCCTGAGGGACACGGACCTCGGGGAAAGTGGGAAGGGATCCCCCTGACGGACACGGACCTCGGGGACACCGGGAGGGCATCTCTTGATCCCCTGGTGGACACGGACCCCGGGGACAGCGGGAAGGGATCCCTTGATCCCCTGATGGATACGGACCTCGGGGATCCCCCTGATCGACATCGTGGACCGCGGGGACAGTGGGAAGGGATCCCCTGATAGACACGGACCTCGGGGTCAGCGGGAAGGGATGCCCCCGATCCCCTGAAGGGCACGGAGCTCGGCGGGCCCCGAGGAGAAGCGCTGCGGTGGCCGCGGGGCTGCGCGGCCCGGGGACGGACGGACGGACGGACGGCGGGGGCGCCGCGGACGCTCGGCGGAGGCAGCGGCAGCGCCCGCTCTGTCCCGCACACACCGCGGGGAGGACGCGGCCGTGGCGTTTGTCCTTCCCTTCGCAGGGGCGGGCAGGGTCGGGCACGGAGCAGCTGCCCCCGCGTCCTGCCGGCAGCGGAGCTGACACCGGCGGTGATTCGTTTTTCCACGAAGCACCGGCAGCACCGCCAGGCTGGACGGCTCGCTCCTGCCTGTGCCCCACTTCGGACTGTGACTGCCGATAGCCATTAGCTATTAAAAACAAACCCGACCTTCAATAAAATCGAAGATACTGAAATGGATGGTGCTGCGTTCTGTGTCCTGTGCTCCTCCTCCGAGAAGGGGTTGTGCTCGTGGGCAGAGCCATTAAACCAGTTCACCCTTCTGCAGCCCACTCTGGCTGTGACACGGGCGCAGAGATGCTCATGTAGCCAACAGTGTGCAAACCTGCATTTTTCTGATGTTCTCTCTTCCCCCCACCCCAAAAAAAAAAAAAGACATTTTGGTAATATAATTGTCATATCCAATAGCAGATGTGGCCAGGTACATGAACAAACCAATCAACCAACATGTTGTTTTCTTAAGTTTCTAGAAGCTGGAAGGAAGATCTGTGAACTTCTGTATTTCACCCACCTCTATTTTCCTCACCTTCCATGCCACTTTCTGTGGATCCAACAGCTTTTCCCTGCCTGTAATCCTGAGGGATTAATTCTGTTGTCTGTATACTACCAAAAAGCTATTCAAGTAATCTTTTGTCAGTAAACATACCTTTATAAATTTAAGGTCTACAGTGAAGAATTAGCATTATACAAAGAGTATCTGAAGCAATTCCATGGCACTGGGCTACATTTAGATGAGGTTATGACTGCAGTCACACAGATCTCTGAAACATTGCAATTTTGTTAGACATTTTAAAGTGAACTTGGTTGTAAAATTGTGATTTTTAAAATGCCATGATGATTTCACAACAAACATTGTTGGCAAGAACTCTTAAGTACTGGTAAGAAGAGTCCCCAAACATAAATACCCGCTGTCTCATTGGGCATTTTTTCATTCAAAAAGAGCAAATAAAGTAATGGAATTGCTGGTCCCAGGATGGGGAACTATTTCCAGCTTATATAAAGCAGACATTTGCTATAGAGATTAAAGCTTTATGCTAACCAAACAGTAACACAGAAAATTCAAAACTGGTTTCAGCAGCAAATTCAACATTAAATAGACAGTATTTCCATGTCTAGTACACTCTTTAGAACAAACCAAACTTCTTTGCCCACTTAGGGTAAGAACTCAAGTGTCCCAGCATAGCAGACTGCATCTGACCACTGCTGCCTAGTATCATTTTGCTTGCTGGAGCTCTTCCATTTACCTTAAATTAATTCATGTTAGCTCCAAATGGAAAACTACTGCAGTGGGTTCATTGGGGGACTGGAGTATGTTCCAGTTTCTGGACAGAATTGGGCGAAGCAGGTCACTGTGTTTCTACCTCCAGCAAAGCGTTGCCTTTCTCCCTTGGAAAATGAGGGAATCGGGCATATTGATGGGACAAAAGAATCCCCCTATTGAACAGTTCTAAGGAATTGCATCACAACCAGAGCCATCCATAAAATGGATGTCTGTAAGAAGACCTAAATAATTTATTTCTCAAAGTACCTTCTACAAAGTTGTTTTGGGAGTGGAAGGAATCCAAGCCTGAAACTGTGAAAGATCATTGAATGAGGGACCTCTATTATTTTGCAAATGTACTTGTAGAGAAAGATGTTGCTTACAGGTTTGTTAACAGTCATTTTTACTCCTTTCACTCTGTAAATATGTTGAACTTCTTCAGCTGTTTCTTCTCTCAAACATGAAGTATTGGTTGTACACACTATTATAATAACAGTGTTTCATCTTCTATTGGCAGACATTTCTCTGACACAGAAGTATTACAAGTGGAGAGACAGAGACAAGTATTTTTAAATCTAGGTGGGGAAAAAGGTGCTACTTCAAATCTGTTCTATGGTCACACCCAGTTCTCGATGCAAACAAAATTTCCTGGGTTTGATGGTGTTATTACTCACAGTTAATTTCAGATGATTTGGTTGCAAAAACAAAGGCTGTCATGTGCCAATTTATTTTCAACTCACTTCCTTTTAATAGTGACTTAATTTCTTCTGAAAGAATTAGCCTACTCCCAAATTCTAAAGGTGAATTAAGACAAAACGATTCTTACTAAGGAACGTTCTCAGCATTTTCTCTACCAAAGACATCAGAAATCCCAGATTTATGAGTGCAGTCACATGTCAAAGCAGTGATAAGGAAAAAATACTCATGTCTCCTTAACATTGCAAATGGCAATACAAATATCACTCATCTCTAATACAGAACTTTGCATTCCAGAGATCTTCAAATTTCTTAGAAGATAGTTGGCACCTCAGACAGTTGGCAACAGAGCACAGAAGTCACGTATCTTGCCATGGTTCATTGCAGAACTGCAGAAAGAATAACCTTGCAACAGAGTAGGACCAGCTCTAGCCCAAGATAGCACTGGCACATCAGGTTATAGGGTCATCTCCCACAGTGAACTTCATCGGGGAAAAACCACCTGTCCAAACTGGAAATACAGTCATAGCAGAAAGATAAACTTTGTCTAGTGAAAATCTGACACTTCTGTCTGCAATCACCAACCAACAACCGGAACTTCAAATAACCCCCCACTTGTCTGGGGAGGAAACACATTGCAAATTTACCTTTCAAGATACGCATGGGGGAAAATAAAACTGTATTTTTGAAATCTAGTGACAGATTTATTCCTCTGGTTTAAACCTGGCTTTAATTTATGGTTTATTTTCAAGCGCTTTTCACTTTATTTTTACAAGAACAACTTAATGTGATCTGCACCTGCTTCATACATATTTACACAACAGGCCCACAAATTGCTCTTTTTAACTCTAGTTAGGAGGGTCCACAGACTTCTTGCTTTGCATTTCTTTATGCTTTATATGGGCATCTCTGAGGTGTCCTATAATACAGAGGTGAAAAGTCTTCATTTCCCAGTACAGTCTTACTGAAGTGCTTTCCAACCTGCTCCTACTTTTCTCCCCATCCCGACACTTTCGACTTCATAAAAGTAAAACCAAGTCAGTAGTACCCGAAACCCTCCCTCCTGAGCTGCTGAGATCCTTAAATGTATCTGTGCGCTGAGTAACTGATCTATCTCACTGTGCCAAGTCATTGTGCAAAAGTACATAATGCTCCTGATTAAACTTGTCTGCTGGAAATCCATCATAAATTCTTCCCGCTCTCACTCTGTGTTTCCCTGATAACATTTGAAGTCAGGTATTGACATCCCTGCCTGAGCAAACAGCTTATATTAGGTAACATCCTGGTTTGCACACCTATGGACAGGACAAAATCCTTCTTCTTGGAAACCGTGTTTAAACACAGGCAGTCACCCACAGCTGCTCCTTATTCTTTGCTTTTATTCACCTTCCTTTAGGTAATTTACTTTCTAAATAGACACATCCATTCCACCTTAACATTGAGGTGTAAAAGTATCTTTACTCTCTCTGCTGCTGACTAATGGGAGCAGTTTTCTTGAAGCAAATCAACAACAAAATAAACAAATCAGTCCATAACATGCAGGCAAGGAAGAACTAAACAGGCAGCAGCAAATATGCTGGTCCCATTGCAAGTGAGGTGATTTGTCTTCTGCTGGACACTACAATAGCTTAGTGTAATAGAGTGCAGTTAACACTTTCAGGTGTAAGTTCAACAGATCTCCCAAGGCCACCAAGTACATTAATCATGTGAACTTTGCAGAATTAGCTGAAATTCAAACACAAAAAATAGCAAGTGGTAAAAAAGTTATGGAGAGTAAAGCAACAAAAAAGCAGAAAGAACACGGGTACCAGAACCCATTAATTTCCCTTTGTTCTCTCCTCAGTGAACTGAAACCTCTACAGAAGGAGCAGATTTGGGACCTGGACAAACACAAGGTTAGAGCCAAAAAGAGTGTGTGCTACCAAGCTCATGTCAGAACTTAGGAAGTTTGGGGGAAACACATTACTGATTGTTTTTAAACAACTTTTGCAATGATCACTCTTTCAAAAGTTTTTAAATAAAAGTTTATTACAGAAATTATTTTGAACAAAAAAGGCAACAGTATCTGCTGTAATTAAAAAAAAAAAAATAAAAAAGAGTAATGTTGTATTCATGCCCTATAAAGTGAACTGAAGAAATGCTACAGGTATTTCTTCTGCTGTCATTCTTTCCAGGATGGATTCCCTCGCAGCTGCCTCTCAAGAATGCAGTATGAACAGTCCCTTTCCACACTTCTCTCCACAAAGTGCTGCACATTAACAGAAAGTATTGCAGACCAACCACAGTTCTATTCATTCTGCAGTATTGGAACCAGTGTCTGGGAAAGAAAAGAGAAAGTGAGACTAATACCTAACCCCACTAAGTAAAACAAGAACCAACAGCAGCTCTGATATCTTCCCCAAGGTCAAAAGCATTCCCCAAGCATTTCAGAATGTGTTCTGTACCTACCCATTCCCTGCCCTGCATGAACTGCTGGGGCTGCTTCACTTCAGTTAGCCCAGCACAGACCTCCAGGGCTGTGCACAAACATCATTTGCTGTTAACACATTAAAATTACTAAAAGCTTTGCTCTAACTTTTAGTGATACACAAACACTTTCCTGCAGTCAGTCACAGGCACATGTGCTTACCTTCTACTAAAGGGAAAGGCTTTTGCACATCCAGTTTCATAAGCTCTGATGGAGTGTGGGCTACAGCTTATTATGCATATTGAAATAGATGCAAGAATGATCTTCTAAACCAACTGAGAGCAACTCTCTGTTCTGAGCTTTTGGCAGAATGACCAACTAACACCAGTGCAACTTCTGACTATACCACTGTTTCTGCTTTCTAGTTTTTAGAGCTATGGAAAAAGTATGTAGCTCCAATATGGAGCACGACAAGGCAGTGTTTACTATGGTCCTTCAGCAAGTCAACTTCTCGTGGGAAAAAAAAAAAAAAGCTGTAATGTTAATAACAACTCCAAGTCACCCAGTTCTTTAAATCTTATCTGCACACTTTATCAAGAGTGAAAACGATTAGTATCTGGAAAGTAAGGTTTCCTCCACTAGTTGTAATAAGCACACAAAAAGGAAACAGAAAGACTTTATGCTTGGCTAAGACCAGGAGTTGAGCAAACAATAAATTCTGTCAACTCTTTAGAACTACAGCTTGAAGTGACTACTGCAATCATGCCAAGACCAGGAAGCCCTGAAGAACTTGGTTCAGAGGTCTGTAGTATATTTAAACAAAGCTTTTCCCATACTCAGTTCTTCCTTTTAGCATCACTCCCCAAGGATGAGACAAGTGGTACCATTTCAGGTATCTTTAGCAGTATTCTGCCACATTAATGGTATTAAAAGTTATAAGCCAGCTTGCCACAAAAGTCACTAAATTTTTCCTGTAAAGAATCTCAAAGAACACTCTGAAAAATAATCCAGTCAAGCAGATGTGGAATGTAAACTTCTGCAATCAGGGTACATACAGTGGGCCTGTTAGACAAAACAAACCCTAAAAATCCAATTGGCAAATGCTAGCATAAGCTTTTCATGTACTTGTGTCTCCTACTATCAAATCCAGCAAGTTATTGCTTAGACACTTTTCTTAGACATTTCCTTTCTCAGACTGCTGAATCACTCTTTGGATTTAATCAAACATGGTGCTCTCCTAACAAGGAGGTTAATACTAGACAAATCAACACACAAAAAATAAGATTACTTTTGACTTTCTAATTGCTCTAGTATGTACTTCTCAACAACAGGTGCACAGGAGTGGCTAACACCTCAGTGCTTATGATTCAGGGAAGCATTTAACTTGCTTTAGTTTCATCTCTCATCACGTGGAAAGGGGAGTGCAGAGCCCTGCTTCTGTCAGAGTAATACAGTCAACCTGGCTGTAATCAGGTATTTGGGCAAAGCTTTCTATAAATTAGCAGGTTTTGTATCTCAGCTTATTTATATCATATTCCATACTTACTTTTTCCATCACATGCTACAATTTTCACTTTATCCACTTTCACAAGTTCAGTGACCTCCCTAAATTCAACATCATTCAGTACAAACGTCCACACGTTGTCACAGAACCTGTATGTATTCAGAGACCCCTTTAAAAAGACAAGAGACATTTTCCATAGGACACATTCCAAATGCAACAGAAAATACATTTAGCATCTATTGAACTATGCCCCATCTAGAACCAGACTGGCCATAAAGCCAACAGTGATCCCAATGCACGCAAGCCTGGCAGCAGCTGTGAGGAACTCCAGCTTAAATGCCCTCCAGTGGCTACATTTGCCAAGCCCACGACAGTCTGTCCAAGGGGGAGCTTCACAGGCAGGCTGAGAAGTTGTACACCTTTTCCAATGTGTACAAAGGATCAGTATCAGAAAGAATTCCTTAAAACACTAGGCCATAACAAAAACAGTTTACAGCAGTGATCTTAGCAAGATGTGACTCCTGGTGTTGTGAAAATAAAGCCCTAGTTTAACTAGATCATAACAGAACTGAACTCGGGGACATGATGTGTTCCTGAGGATGTCAACAGTTGAATCCTTTAGCTTTCCCCGTCACACATTTTAAACTGGTAATTTTGAACTTTAGCTCTGAGTAACATTTTTTTAATTTATCCACTAAACTGGACAGTTTTCTGTACCACGTTACATACACAAAACAAGTGAAGTGTGTTAGAGAAATTACATTACTTTTAACATATCTGTATTATTAAAAATCTAACATCTTAACAGCTTGCTTCATTAATGTGTTCTACACAGACTGGGGTGGAAGTGTTACAACAGAAGTTAGCAGGATGTTGGGTTTTTTCCTCAAAATTACATTCAAGTTGACATTTAACACATTGCTGGCTACCTGATATTAATTAGGGCAGCTGACTGGGAAAAACATCCCAAACTTACTTTTCTATGGCACCTACAGAAAAGAGCTACAAAATGATCCAGTGAAAGGGTAGTTCTAAACCTCTCTTCACATCACAGATGTGGCTGAACATCTGTCCTCATCTCACTTTTACTATGTAGGGCCAAGAGAAGCAAAGTCTCCCTCCTCGTCTGCAAGACACTGAGGGGAGCAGTGCTGTCCAGCAAAGCACTTCCCTCTGCCCTGTTTTCGTCCACCCACCGTTCTATTTGATTCTTGCAAGAGATCATGGCAGAATAAGGGAACAAGCCTCACAATTGCCTGTGGAATATCCAAGTAAACAGTCATTCTTTCCGAGTCAAAATGGGCATTCCTAAGCCTTTGCTGGGAGAACACAGCTTTTCATGGCATTCTGCATCAATGCTTAGTTACTGCAGCTCATGAGGAACTTTATACATTGTTCTCTTACCCTGAAGTTCACTCTGTTCCTGACTCGTTGTGCCAGTGCTGAATTTATAGCTTTATCAAACTGAAGTAGCACCTGAAGGGCAAGCTGAGGTGTGATTTGCTGTGACTAAAGTAGTAACAAAAACAAACAAAAAAAGTTTGAGTTGGTTCAAAGGAAACACAAACGTGCAGTAAAAGTTAAAAACATCA
Organism: Formicarius rufipectus; assembly: GCA_013399695.1. Lineage (NCBI taxonomy): Eukaryota > Metazoa > Chordata > Aves > Passeriformes > Formicariidae > Formicarius > Formicarius rufipectus. The sequence continues at coordinate 36,766 of VXAU01005301.1, forward strand.
AAGCTAAGTTACAAAGTTCAGAGGAAGCAGATCTCTAGAACAACGTACAAAAATACTATGTTCCTATGTTTACTTCCTTCTTTGTATTTCAACTGTGAGAGAAAAAACAATGTTCTATCATGGTTTTTTGTGCTACACTAAGATTTGTTGATACATATTCACTAGAAATAACCAGAAGCACAGTAAGTTGATTACAATGTTCCAGCTTCATCTGGCTGTTCATTTACTGGGCCACGCACCATCAGATTATGTCATTTACATAAGGCATTTTCCTTCACCCAGGACATAACGAAAAAGACATGTCAAGTGAATGGAGATTTCAATCAGCAGGTTTTCCAAACCCTGGCCATAAGCACATCGAGGCAGGCCTGTTCCCATGGCCAAGCTGCTGTTCCCCAGCTGCCCTCCAGCCCACACACCTGTATGAGCTCGTCCAGGCTCTCCTGGAGGCTGTTGCCCAGCGTGGTGTTCCTGTACAGCTGGTAGGCCATGGTGTCACCACACCCTGCACGGCCCTGCCCGTGCCCTCCTCACTCCCACTGCCTGCAAACAGCACCTTCAGGGAGGAGAGACCTGCAGGGGGGAGAGAAACCTGCATGGGGGGAGAGAGAAACCTGAACAGAGGGGAGAGAGAAACCTGCACTGGGAGAGAAAGAAACCTGAACAGAGGGGAGAGAGAAACCTGAACAGAGGGGAGAGAGAAACCTGCATGGGGGGAGAGAGAAACCTGAACAGAGGGGAGAGAGAAACCTGCACTGAGGGGAGAGAGAAACCTGAACAGAGGGGACAGGGACTGCAGAGGCCACAGCGCGCACCGATCGACCCCTGGGGCAGCCCCGGCCCCGCCGCCCTCCCGGGAAGGACCGGCCCGGGCAGCCCCTCCATGGGCAGTCCCCCCCCAGCCCCACTGGGCAGTCCCCACCGCTCTCCCCCCATGGGTCTCTCCCCCCATCGCTCCCTCCTCACCCTCAGCACGACCGGAAGCGCCGTCGGCGTGACCCGGAACCGGAAGAGGCCGACACGGAGACCGACACAGCGCGACGGACACGGAGAGACACACACGTACACACACGTGTACGCACGTACACATATGTACACACATTTACGCATTACACGGACATGTACACATACACAGGTACACACACGTACACACAATGAGCACACATACACATATGACAGGCACACAGCACACACACACATGCACACACACACGCACACACACACACACTGAGCACACATATAGACACACACAGAGCACACACACACATGCACACATGTACACACACATGCACACACAGGCACACAGCACACACACACATGCACACACACAGGCACACACAATGAGCACACATACGCGTACAGGCACACACACTAAGAGACAGGCACACTCAGAGCGCACACATGTACACACATGCACAGCCCCTGCCCACACAGCTCACTGGGCACAGAGCGCGTTGTGCCTCGTTAGACACATCCCTCGAGTGGGCACTCGGACACCTCCGGCACAGGAAACAGCAGCGTGGTTAAGGAGAGAGGGTTACAACAGTCTGAAGAGGTAGTGGAGAGTCTCGTGTTTTGTACATTAAAAGGGCAAAGGAAAGGAGTCACATCTGTGAGGAACATTACCAGCCCTGCTAAGCCAGTTATGTTATCCATGACTCCGCCTCTGGCCCTGTGTCAAACCCTGCCCGTCTCTCCTGTCACACAGACTGAGGTTTGCAGACACTGCCAATGTAACCCTGCTGTGGTAACCCCTGATCCACCCTCACAGCACCCCACTGCTCAGGCCTCTCCTGCCAGTAACGAGCTTTTGTTCTGATGACTGAGCGTGAAACACTGCAGAGCTCAGAGCCACTGGGAACGTGGGCATCTGCCCTCCAGGAATCATTACCTGTGATAGTTAACCTGGAATTCCTTGTCATTAACTATCTGCTGAGCAACCTAGAGCAAGGGGCATGGTAAGAGAAGGACTTGACTTTTGGGAAGCACTCCAGTAGCTTCTCCTCAGATAATTTCCAATATTTAAGAAGTAATAATTTTAAATCAGAATAATCTGGGCAGTCCACATTGCAAAACCAAAAAAAAAGATCCAGTTGAGCAGAGAACAGCCTTAATTTCAGTGATCTCAGTCATCCCTGAAGGAAAATGAGGAAAAACTAACCCAACTGTACCCTCTTCTCTTCACAAATGCCCTGTTTTCCTGTTAGCTCAATACAGGGAACAAAATGTGATACAGGAAACAGTGTAGTAGTTCAACTTAGATTTCTGCAGGTAGGAAAGCAGCAGGATAGGTCTCTCAGAATACAAATATTTAAATAGTTGTTTTATTTCAGAATGCTGCTCTGAGTAATACCAGGTGTCCTTAAAAAGTATAATTAAAGCACTTATTCCAAACATCTCCAACAACCAGTCAGTGAAACAAATCCTCTAGAGAATGACCTGCGTTCACAAGGACCAAGTAAAAATTGTCACTGAAAGCTTTGTAAGGCACACCAGCTGTTACCTCTGTTCCTCAAAGGAGGCTTTTCTGAGGGAGACTGGAGTGACTTGAGAAGTAAAGCCATCTCCAAAAACAACAGCTTTTGAGAAGACACGAATTTAGACCATTTTTCCAGATAGTAAATATTGCATAAATCCAAAGGATACACAAAAAAGAAAAAAAAAAGACACTCAAAGAAAGACACTTTTCACCCAGAAACTGAACTAGTTTGTAACAGATGTAGAAAGTGCCTGTTCATGGCGTGGTGCCATTATTTTCAGCTAAGGACAGATTTTCAGTAGGTGGCCTCAGTGGGGCTGACAGTGCCATCCTCCCCTCCTCAGGACACCCTCTCCAGTACCACCACAAGTAATCTAATCCTGAAGTCTGACACAAAGGAACTGCTGGGAGGTCTGAGCTGTCATTAGAGCATTTCAGTGTATGATGCAACAAATCTGCTGGAACATGCTAACAAACACAGGCTCATCCCAGTCATGTGCAGTCTGGAGTGTAACTGCAGTCTCTCAGTACAGAGTTTCCTCACAGCAATTTGTGCTAGTCTTGTTCACTGAAAAGAAAAAACACAACAAACTGCATTGTTATGAACGCAGTCACTTGTTATTCTAACTAGTTCTATGCTTTTTGGAATAAAAATTCTCCACTTCAACATCCCAGAACCTCAAAGACTGCAATCTGTTTCAGCCCTACATCCTTATAGACCCCTTTCCATTGCTCTCCAACAGAACATGGCTCTGCCATCCTACACGGCACGTCAGGAGCACTCAATCTAGAGTCCACTCACATCAGTTTTCAATGACACTTTCTCCACAATCCCTTTGCCACTTCTGGACACTCATTCTGCTGCAGAAAACATTTTACTACAGGTCCCATCCACTGAGAGCCCACTGGGCCAGCTTCTCTGTGCCAGCTGCATGCAGCAATAGTAAGAGACAGGCAATGACTTATTACTGAGCATATATACATAAACCTCCAGAGCAAAGGTAAGTCAGTGACTCAGATATTATCTTTTCTAATCAGGGCTCACTCGATTTTAGCAACACAAGTCTCACTTTTAGAAGGAAGTGCCACTGAAAGGTGAATTCCCTACAATACTGTATCTTATCACAAAGTTGATTCAAGTTTTGAAATAATTTTTATTAAAGTATGACATTCCAACTTTTCATGTTTTTAAATATTCAAATATATTACATTATATCATAGATTTCAAAAAAAAAAAAGGTAAGTTTGACAAAACATTACTCATAGCTTTGGGACCACTTTGCTTTTTGTAAACATCCACCTCACCATTAAATGACGAGCTGCAGGAAGTCAGAGGGGAATAATTCTTTAGTACACCTCTTTCTCACGCTGCACATCTTTAGGGACAGAAGAACTGCTGTGCTGTCTGTGCGTTCACAACAGCTTTTACTGGAGAAATAAACCATTTGCTAACCACATACACATCTCCAAAGGAAATCAGCCTACTGCAGCATGAAACTGTGGAATGACCTGGACACCAGGAAACACAACAACAATCCCATCATGTGGTAATTATGGCATATACAGAGGACTGGCTACTCTGCCCTGCACACAGAAAGCAACAGGACATAGAGAACTATGATCCCTCCACTAAGAATTTGACTTTACTGAGAAGAAAGCTTTTTTTAATTAGGAAAAAACAGAAATGAGAATCAAAATGCTCAGGACCCACACAAACCCAGTAAAAAAATCAGGTTTGCATGTACCTACACTCTACACTGTCAGAATATCATAAGTAAACAGGCTGCAAGTGCCCAATTTACTAACTTGACTTTACATTACTTTGGGTCAACACAGAAATTGAAGCAGAGATAAGAGTCCCAAAGAAAGGGTTTACATTTGTGTTGCGCCTTCAGAGAAAGATCCAGACCTCATGGGATGGAGGCAAGGCTCCCTGACATTAGTACTGCCTGTTGTACATCGTGCTTATTAGTATTTTGAAACTACTGTAACGAAAGTTTTAGATCTTGAGATGAACATCTCTGACCTGCAGACTTACTCTTCAGAGACACAAGCAATCTGCCCTCACCTGACATCAGTATGCCATCAGTCTATGTATGTATCACCAGACAGCAGAGTAGTTGTTAATGAGTAAGCCTTGACCATGGAACTATCTCTTGGCTGCTCTTTATCAGTAGCAGTTGGGTTATTGCTGTTTATCAGATATTAATCTGGTTGAACACAATTGAATTTTTTTAATAAGGTAACTGAGTAACGCTAACTTTAAATATAATTGAGAAGTGGTATTTCTTGGCATTAAGACAAAATTGTGAGCACAAGAAACATCAAAAGCAAAGGTTTAATATATTTGCTAAAACATTATATTGCTCAACTCCCGAAGGAACTTATTTGCATGCACTTGTCCTTACAGGGAAATTGCAATGTTTCTCAGAAAGATGTTACAAACTTTTGCAAGGTATCAACCAGTTCACTATGATTGCCTCAGTAAACCTATAAACAGTAGGTATGTGTCCAAGAACAGAACCTCTCACAGACATGGGTTTGCTACCATTGTGAAGAGGGAAAAAACCTCCAACCTTTACAACACTTTGATTTCAAAGGCAGAGTAGTGCTGATGTCACGTGTCAAACTGAGAGCCTTAGAAACAGGTGCTTTGTCTCCAAGGATGACACAGGTGGCGTAAGATTCCCCATACTTCTGTCAAAAATATGGTACTATGGCTGGGATAACTGTGTGACTCTCAGGGTCTACTGAGTATGTCCAGAATTCCTACGACTGACAACCAACATCCATCCAGGAAGAACTGCAGTGAATTCATTTCCTGGTGGTAGCTGGGACAGTCTACTGAAGCACAACCTAAATTCACAACTTCAACTGAAAAAGGTCTGGTATTTTATTAGTAACTCAAACAGTTCAGCTTCTGTTGTGGCTTGGGCCTTTGGCAGTTCTGCATCCTGAACAGTGGACTGAAAGACTCCCAAGTTGAAGCTCACTCTGTGAGGCAAAGGAGTGAGCCTGTGTTAGGTATGTAAGCAAAAATAAAGGTCTCTACACTCGTGAAAGGCTTTATGTGATTGTTAATATCCAAACGAATGTCTGCAACAATGAAGAAATGCACTTGACCATTTATAGCAAAACAGATTTATACAATACCAACAAGTAACTTATGGCCTTGTCTACCTGCAAATGAATTTCTTCAGCAGGTACACACAATATATTGCTCAGTCATAAAAATATATATTATCTCTTTCCTTTAACATTTAGGTATATAAATATTTTACTGAAGAACATGCATCATTTAGATAAACAACTGCAAGAATATCCTCTGAAAAACATAGGGTTCTTTGACATTTAGCAGTATAAAAGGATTACATAAACAGCTACTGAAGTCAAGACAAACCAATACAGCAGTAAGCAGTTCTGTGCTAGTCCAAAGCACCTTTTGCAACAGGTTTATACAATACATACAGAGAGAACACAAGGAACTGGAGTGGAAACAGCAGCATTCCATCTGCATATTCTTCAGTCTTGCTTGGACTCCAAACTTACTGTTCACTTTTCTGCTCTTGTTTTCCATTCAGCTCTTGGTCAACTCTGCTCAGCAAAGACAACAGTAACATTAAGACTATGTTAACATAGTTTGATAGCTCATATATTAAAAAATAAAAACTATTAGGCTTAACAGGAAAACACAAAGCTGTCACACGGGAAAAGTTTTAGTAATTATATATTAAGGTTTTACTTAAAGCAGTTACAACAGTGTTGTTTTTTAAAAAATATCTATTTTCCTCTCTCTCTCTAGAAATTAATTAAAATTGTTAAGAAATCATTTAAATAACTATAGCACTTGAAAGGAAGCATTTAAAAAGTGCAAGTGAAGTCTGACTACAGAAGAAAAAGCAGGTCTTGTGCTTTTACTAAAAAATGCAAGCAGGAACATAAGCTTGCAGGTAACACAACAATCCTGGCAAGCACTGTGCCTTTAGTGACTTCATATACTGCTGAATTACCACTGCATTCCCTTTAACATTCTAGTAATTAAGCAAGAAGGTATCAACAAAAGTCAAGAGGCTCCTCAACTGTAATACATTTCCTATTAAGTTCTGACACACTTGAAATTACCCAGGAATTCACCACCAGGCTGATAAAAGTGGGCTTTACTTTGTGTCTAACTTTTTAACATGTCTTGGGAATAGCAAACAAAATGCTGCTTTGCAGAAACCAGTGAAGGAGTGACAGCCCTGCACAGAACATACTTTTCCTCTTTACAGTAAAAACAAGCTACAGTCTGAATTCTACCTGCTAGAAAATAAGCTGTGCATGGAGGTAAATTAATTTTAAAACCAACAGCAATTCCAAAGCGAGAGAGACAAAGACTAAGTTTGTCCTCTAACAACTTGACTAACCTACCTGTCTCTGAAACTGCAACCAGCCAGTTTTTCAAAATGATAGAAACAGCGGCAGCTCCTTCGGGCTGAAAACCCATAAAAAGGGGAGGCAAGTTTTCTGTTTGCTTTCTTTTTTCCCCCTTCTCTTTCTTGCAGGTGTAAGAACTGAACCAAATACATGAGGATCCAAGAGGTCTGGAAGCAACAACCCCAGCTAAAAATCCATTCATCAGCCCAGTGCAAAGGGTGCACTGAAGCTGCAACTCATCCCTGCAGTATCTCAGAAAAGCAGCTTTTTGATGTGACTTACAGGACTAATCAGAGTAAGAATTCCCAGTAAGGTAATGTGAACAGCTATGCACAAACATACAGCTGGCAAGACAAAGCCAGGCAAGTGTGTCATGTTTGGCTCCCAAAGGGCCTCAGACACACTGCCCCCTGAACAGATTCAGTAACTACAGTTCAGCACAGCTCCTCTGCCCTGTTATAGTCAACAATGCCTACAACTGCTTTCAGTATCAAATGCTGCCTGTGATCTCCTCTGCATCTGATTCCCACTGAGAAACACCCTCCTTCTTACACAGTGGTGGTGGTGCAGGTGAAGATACTGACAGGGACACTAAGAAGTGCTTGTTGGACTGGAGATTTTTCAAAGTTCCTACATTAGTGTTTGAATGTCTCAGGGCTGCATCCTGAATACAATGGGCCTTGCAACAGAATCGGGCCAAATTATACACACCAGGGAAATGTCAAACAGAACATTTACTGAAAGGGTTTCTTAAATTTGACAGGCTTACTACTTCAGGTTACACACTGCAAAATTATCACTTAATTGGACTAATTCCTAAAGAATTTTCAACACCTCACCAGATTTATATGCTAGCATTCAGAAATAATTTAAATTTCTTTTACTTCAATCTCTCAGGGTTCCTCTACCCAATCTGGGCAATAAGCTTTCCTTAATAGTCATGCACACAGAGAAATAATAATTAACCCCGCCCCCCCCCCCCAAAGTTAGTAGCAAAATCTTTCAGTACATTTGTTAGTGGATGAAAAAGTAACATATCCATCCAAAAAATTTCATCAGCTGCTAGAATAGCTTGAATAGTTAGCAGGAGACTGCAAATTAACATAAGGGAAATCGATGTTTATTAGAAAGGAACATAGGCACTGCAAATACAAACAGCACTAAAATACTAATTTAGATTGCAACTGTGCAAGTTAATAAAAGGTAGTGAATACCAAAAATACAAGATTCAATATTAAAGCTTCTTACAGAGTTGTATCTCTGCTAATGCACACACAACTTAGCACCTAAATACAGCTCATCTTCAGATGTCAATTCTCCTAAGAAACAGTAAAATTCGATTTAGTAGATTCATACCAAAGCACTACTTTGGCCTCTGTAAGACTCAGTTGAGAACACATGTATCCCCTTAAAAGTGAGCACCTGACATGATAGTGTAATAGAAACTTGTCAAATATCTGTCTGAACAGCCAGGGTGAGTCCTTTTAGATATCTAACTGCCTGCAAGTACAGTACAGTTACTTTCATGCATATAAACTTGGGCACCAGTGCGTGTTTATATTTACAAATGCTTATTCCTTTATGCAAGCCAATTCACTGGAGTTAGTTGCAGTGCAAAATGTCTTATCTAGATGCAACCCTAATCAAAATATGAATATACCTTTTCTGTTTCTTTCTAAACTTTTCTTCTTCATACCTTTGTGAGGAAAAGTTTTATTTCAGTAAATATAACATATGAAAGCCAAAATCAACAGAAACTGCAAAGTAGTATTAGTGTCAATACAGTTTGTAGAAACCTATCAAGTTTTGAGACTGATATAATCAAGAAAAAATACACTGTAGTTCCAGCATTTATTAGCATTAAACAAGAAGCATTTAATTATTATGACATAAATTAATTCAATACACCCTCTTTACGGTGTTAATATTCATCACTAAAATTTGAAGTCTGTATTTGTAACAGTTTGAAGCCAGATACAATCCTCCTAATCTGAGAATTAACTCCCTAAACTAACACAGTTCAGCTTTTGCAGAACAGTTAAAGGTTCACTAATACAGAAAGGAGTCTTTCAAGACTTGGAATGACAGAGATCATTCATAACACATCCTTAAAAACATCCAATAAAAAAATTCTGAAGATAGCACAAGTCTGCTTTAGCATTGTCTTTCATCCCCACCCCAAGAAAACAGTTCTCTCTATTTTACAGAGTTAAATTTTGGAACTGATACCAGCTGACTGTTACTGCAATGCCCAGCCATTTGGGGGGACGAGGACGTGTCCATGTGCCCTCCTGCCAGCACAGTGAGACTAGGCCATCCCTTCCAGTTTGTGCTCACCTATTATGGTGCCTAATACACCACAGGTCTTGTATGTTATACCCTCTAACAGACTGATCAATTTATCATCAGAATTGCTAGTGTTAGTTGTGTTTTGATCTGGTTTAAACCCCAAGTTTATGGTTTCTACTCTACTGCCACACCCAAAAGTGCCATTGTAGCATCATCATTTTTGAGGGGACTGTGCTGATATTGAAATGGATATTTATATCTGGAGGGGAAGAAATCAGATTGATGCTGCCTTCACTTATCTACCAAAGTTGATTAGAACTGTAATGGGTAGGGATTCACTACTTTCCCACCACTGCTCTTCTTTTAAACAAAAACATGACCCAAGCAGTATTTCAGCACTTCACTTGTTCCACATTTTCATAAGAACACTGAAGGTATTATAAATAACTTCAGTATCAACATGCTTCTCATATCAACATGTTTCTCACTCACAAGCCAGTTCAGTAGATATATATTCTAAGGTGTAGAACAACTGGAATGAGGCCTTGTCTTTAAAATACTTAATTTGTACATCATAACTTAGTAACTGCACAAAGCACCACCTGTGAAAATCACTATACATGAACATTTTGACTCCATCCACTCCACACCAAACTGCAGTGAGCAATGAGGTCAAACAGGGACACTCGTCTTAGAGACAGCAACGACTTGAGTTGAAGTTGCTGTGTGCCAACTGTTCCAGTCAAACTCAACACTGATTGCAACATATACCAACTCTAAAACATGGTCAGTGTAGAACATGTTTGAATAGTAAAACGTACTGTTTTATGCATTCTGGGATGCCAACGTATTCCATGGGGATGAGTTCAGCTAGTTCTGCCAGGGTAAAGACATACCTAATTTTTTGGCTGAATTTTGAGCTGTGGAAGAACAAATGCAGGGTACAGTTACAACTTAAACATTTTTCACTAGGTCAATATTAATACAGTTTTTCAGCAAACAGCTGTCAGGATTACTTAATCCAGAAAAAGCTTCCAAGGTATTACCTAATAAAAGGTTTTGTGATGGCCAGGAGTGTTCTGATGAACCAAGAAGGATGCACTATGATCAACGATTTCAGGTTTTTCCGTAATCTGAGGAATTTAAAAACCAGACAATTACTAAAAGAAAAAGGCGGCATGACAACAAAGAGTTTTTTAATATATAACAGGGGTGTTTTTGCAAGTTTAACCTAGTATTCTGACATCCCATTATTGGAAAGCAATGTCTGCCAGAAGAAGAAATACTGTAAGACTTTAGGACACAGGATCAATTTGACAACAATGACAGGGAAACAACACTCCAAGGAGAAGTTTCTTTGAATCCTTTTACACAACTAATCCTGAAGCAGTTCACAAAGGGCCTCCCTTATTAACCTTACATTAACACATCAAGTTTTAAGGATATTCTACAAGATAACAATGTTCAGTATTCTAAGACTATTTTCCCTTAAGCACCCCCCACCCTGTAAGTAACAACAACAACGAAAAAACCCACACACAGAACTGCCAACCAAGGCATGTCTGTAGAATTATCCTCCACTGTCTAACTTAGGAAGAGGTTTTCAATAGACCAAGCAATTTCCACAATCAAACCTTAACCAAAGGGACCAGATACCACATTAAACAGCAGTTAGAAGTGTGTCTATCACTGAGCAAGTGAATATTGTAGGAAAACACTGCAGAGCTTCTTACCTTCTGTCGATTTGCTGGTAGCACTTCCTGAGCCAGCCTAAACTTGGCATTTTTCTCCGTGTTGTTGCACCATTCAGGTAAACTATCATATAGTTCTCAGCTACTAACAGCTCTAAAGTGCCAATTACATACCTGCAGACACAAGCAAAGAAGACTTTAATATCCACAGTATTCATTTGAAAGTAATTCCTAGTAGTGCTCAAATATGTTAAAAATAATGAAAAAACAGAGGTGGCAACCATGTGGAACAATATCTACTCCATTTCTTTCCTTCTCCTGGAAGTAGATGTAGTTGCTTTTCTATTAGTTACCTTTCCCTCATCTGAAATATAAAAAGCTTGATTAAAAAGAGAAAGATAAGTAATTGTCCTTAGACTAGAATGCTAAGTTTCACAGTGTGGAGTTAAAGACAGTATTTGGAGGCAGACGGTTACTTACTTAAATAGATTGTCCATCAGGTATCTGTAGTTAGGCTGGCTGCTTTCAGGCATAAAGCAAACAGCAAACACAACAATGGCATTTAACCCATCACCATAATAACCTAAAACCAAAGAAAAAACCATGAGAAGGTGACTACACACTGACTACATTTACACAGTCACATTCAGTAAGCTTTTCCATTAGATTTACAAACATCTATAGGGACAGATTCTTAAAGTTACAGAAAACCTCAAGATTTCTTTTTCAAGTCTAAAGCAATAGCTGAAGTCAAATCAAACGTTGTACCTACAAGCAACATCTCAGTATAGAGTCTCAGTATATTTAATAACATGTTATAAAAGTTAAGTCAACCTTTCTTCTAACCTCAACTTCACAGGCTGCTGGGAGTAGTCATGAATTGATTTATGCCTTAGATCTGTAGTTAGTGCTTTCAACACTCTTAACACAAAAAAATTATACTGGTAGCACTGACAATGTAGAACAGATTACGTATGTGCACTTTAGTACATGTGAAATATGTACATTTTGGAACTTCAGTTTCATAGAAAAAAAAATTATTAAATCAACAATGTCTTAACACTTTCAAAAAATGAACCATTACAGGTCTTTATGCCCAAAGCTCTTCCTGTGGCACCCCAACTCAGCTTAGAGAAGTAGCTGCACATCACTAATCCTTACCACCATGACTGATAACTTTTTTATAGGGTTCAATTGCCTTCATGTCCACCCTATGGTCCTGTTCTCCAATCCTAAACATTCGCCAGCGTCGACCATCGTCCTTCTCCTCTGCCACAGTGTACTCAGTAAGTGATCCTTTCCTAATTACATCAGTAGTTTTTGGTTTTGGAAGATCATCTGCCAAGGTTAAAACATGTTCAAGATCCATTATGAATACTATGTACAGTGACAATTAGCTACAACACAGGTTAACCACTTTGCTATCTTATCTATTCTGGCATTCTTTAGCCAGTCAGACACACCAGCTGGCTGATGTCATGGATATTTTATCAACAGTCACGTTGGCAGGTATCTGTTGGCTGTAATTTTCTGTGTTAGAAGCATGTGAAAAATTTCCATTCAAGTAGGAAACCTACTTAATTGTAGGCTTTCAGAACACAGACCTCAGTGAACCCCACCAAAATAGACAAAGTGGTTAACTCCAATGAGAATTACAGAGGTTGCTTGATCACAGATTTACATAAAAGCCCGATTAGAAACATTGATGGTACCTTGCAAGCAGACATGCATGCAGATCTATTAGAAATTAAATCTAATTCACATGTGTGTAATCAATATATAATAAATTTATGCTGACAGCAATCTGTAGGACAATTTGCACCAATTAAATTATGATTCTTGACTTTGTTGCACAGACCTTACCCAAAGCGAGAAAAACCTACTGCAAGTTAGTTGTCTGTTCCCAAGACAAAGCTGTTAATTGAAACTATCCTTCCAGGAAAATGAAGGCAGCAGCATTAAAGGAAGAAAAGACAGAAACCCTTTTCAGCCACTTTTAAAAACAAGAGACAAACATATGGAACAGTTCCTTCGCATCACTGCAAAACTAAATACCAATTCTTCTTCACAAAACAGTGACAATCCTTTTACATAGGCAAACACAGTCTCTCTATGAAAATGTCATCTGCAATATATGTCTTTAGCTATTTAAAAATAACACCCCCTTATTCTAAAGAGTGTAAGAAAACTACAACACACTGACCAACACAACAGTTCCTGGCTTACAAGAAGCGCCTTAAAGCATAATTAAACTCTAAGTTTAAAAATTTGTGTTCACTCCTACACAAAATGTTATAAATAAAACAAAATTTGTTAGAATCTCCAAGTTTTGCCTATAAGAGTAAGATAATAATTTCTTAAAATTAAGATCATTACTAGTGTGGTTAGAGCTAAATTAACTTCCTCTCAAGGAATTTCAGAATTTCTTGTCACAAAATTGAGGCTCTTCTACTGCTTCCAGACAATCTGGAAAGCACGCAAACCCTAAGGCTTCTGCTGTTCTCACCACAGGAAGGTGTGACATGGGTGTTACTCAGTATTTTTAACAATATCCTCCAGTCCTCCTTAAATTGCAATTCACCAGCTTCTGGGTAGCTAATCTATAAACCTTTGTATGGTTGCCTCCATTTAAGCTCATTCCTAACACATGTAAAACACCTTTGATACTATTTTTCCACAGAGAGGTTCTTAAAGACATACTGCAACAGAGAAGATTTACCCCAAGTTCAAGTCTCATAGATGTATATATAGATGAGATATAGACGATGTTCACCCAGGTTCATTTGGAGTTACAGCTGTCATTACACTGCCTGCTTACTAATCAGATGAGATCTGATTTGCTCTTTAAAAATCCCTTGCACCCATTTCCAATTTCTAATCTAATCACTCTTGATATTTTTGCTCTTGTAATACTGAGCTACAGTTATTTCTTACTGGGCAAACTGCTGACCTGCACATAAGAAAACAGAAATATTTCAGACTATCTGACTAAAGGACCAAAGTACTTACCTTCCCATTCAAATTCATTGCTGTTTTCTGAAGGAGTATCTAAATCATCCAGATCAATCTCTCCACTCTCATCCAAGTCATCAGACAAAACAGATTCCTCACCAGGGTCCAAAGTTAAGCTAATATCTGGAGCCACTAGCTTCTTCCTCACTTTGGTTCCATTAACCTCTGTATCTGAAAAAAGGGAATTATTTCTTTCCAAAACTTAATGAGTTCAGATAAGCAAATTAGTAACACAGAACAGCACATAATAACACAGTCCTCTCTCATAATACATTGTATGCTAATGCAAATAATTCCAACAATCTATCTTTGGATTAAGACTTTAATATGGGATGAAAAGAAGAGCAGGTAAAAGACCTCAAGTCCTCAAGACCATAAGTTGTTCCAGGTATAAATAAATAAATCTTGCAAACAACACAACAGACTTACATTCCTATCCCTTGGTTTTGGTAGGCATTAGTAAGCACCTTTGATGAAATAAAAAATGATATACAAGCTGAAGAAAACCCAAACAACTGACAGGCAACAGTGAGGACAGAAAATTAAAGAATCTATTCTGTGACTACACAGAATGCCTTGAGGCACAAGGCAAATACTGGCATGACTTAAGACAGAGGTTGAAAGAAGGGATTAACATCAAATTACTGACCCAGCACTGGAAATGCCACAAATACAGCAGACACAAAATGAAAAAAAAAATTAAAATATTAAAAAAACCCATCTGTATTATTTCCCCTCTGACCCTTGACAACGGTGATGCCTAAAGGTTTGGTGTGTATCTTGTAAATCTTTAGAGTTCTAGAATTATAGGCTTTCTTGCTCACACATTGAGTGGTGTTAGGAGTCACTCAAGTTATTTTCTCACATATTCTGAAGCTTTCTGAAGGTCATGGTGTTTTGCAGAGACACTTGCAAGATAACTTGAAGACAAAACAAAAGAAGAGCCCAGAACCCTTGGAGCTGCTCCAGGGGGGCAAAGCTTAGGACCCTGGGGAGTGGGACACCAAGGGAAATGGGGATCATTGCTGGCTATAGATATTGTACATGTTAGTTACTGGAAGATTATAAAACCTGTAACATCACTGGGGGCAGGAGGTGTGTACAGGTCCTGAGGTGGTGGGCACCTCCTTGGGAGCTCCCAACAAAGGTACTGGTCTACCTTTCTCCATTCATGTTTCTCTGAGTGCCTACTTTCCAGGATTTCAGGCATCACAGGCAATGCTCATAAAGGGCCACAAAAGTCTGAAACTGGAGCAAAACTAAGGTGGGTCCCAAGTGATGCACAGAAACCAAGTAATGAACAAAGACTTTTAGCCAGGTCAGGAACTGAGTGCAGCAACTCATTTTGTTCCAGCACCACCTGGATAGTTCTGTTCACAGGGAGATCAAGAGACTCACATTTTTACTCCAAAACCCTTCTCTTTCTAGACAAGATGTTTATAATACCCTTCACATCCAAAAAGTGTCATTTATAACCCAAGAAACTTCACATACCAAAACCACCCTAAAGCACAATGGAGCTTTTAGCCAGCAATCTAAGAAGGCAGCACTCAGCTTGGCTGGAGTGGAATGTCCTTACCAGCTTCACTTTCTGACCCAGCTGCAGCCAATGTGTCAGACCCAACAGGATCATCCTCTGGCAGTGGCCTGGTACATCAAGCAGAAATTATTGTTACAAATATTGTTACAAAACTCCTGGCACTTTTTTTATAATCCCAAATAATTCGACTTACATACTTCTAAAAAAATGCTGTGGGACATTTACTTACAAGTAAAGTCATTTCAGTACTTATAAGTAAAACTAAGTTCAAGTTTTCAGTAAACAAAGCAACCAAAGTAGCAGAAAATTCCTTTACAGCACTCAGGCAACCATCTGTTGATGTGACAAATGCCAAAACACTGATTATTACCAGTGTGTCTTCCTTAGGAAAATCTGTCATATCCGTGCTTGACAAACTCTGATATTAAATACATTGCACAAATAGTTTAGTCATGTTATCATAGAAATGCCTCTGAAGTCATCTGATTCAGTTTCTTTGTATGCCCAAGCATCAGAAGCAGCCTCAACTGTTAAAAGACTTGACTCAGAAGTGTTGCTTCATGAAATATTTGGGCCTTTAGACAATAATATGCAAATAACATCATTGCAAAATATTGTCACATATAGAATATAGACAAAGCTAAGCTTACAAATTTTCACTTCAGTAACACTGGAAACTTCTACATTGGCAATCCTGTATTGCTTAATTTACACAGGAACATGAAGCAATCCCTTTCCAGACCACAAAGAAACACACCAGAAAAACCTTTCAAGACTATTATATTAATGGAAATCACTTCAAAACTATGATTGAAGATTAGTTCACCAGGAAGACAGAGAGGTGGCATATGGTGGACGCTATGTGTTTGATCTGAATTACTTTAAAAAACAGTTCAAAACCTTGGAAAATCTTCATCTTGCCATTCTTCCTTAAACTCAACACCTTCCATTCTCCAGCCAACGTGAACTCCTGACAGAGACTCCTGGTCAGCCAGAACCTCTTGTCTTCAGGACAGTGGGCTAAAGAGGAGCTGCAGGAACATAATAGAAGATGCTACTTCAATACTACTGTAATTCCCATACTAGCAACACCTCCTTTAACTTACCACCAAGTCGAGGTATTATGCAGAATAAAACCCAAAACCACACAAGGAGAAGTTTAGGGTTGCCATTTTACTTTTTTTTCCCCATGCAAAACTGCTTATGGAATGGCTTATCATCCAATAATTTAGGTTGGAAGGAATTACATGCAGTCAAGCAGAATCAACCTCCGAGTTAAAATCCAGCCTTGAGCAACCTGATTTATCATTTATGATCAGACCAGTTCACTCCAAAATGTAAGCAACCTGACAGCTCTTTAGATTCTGTAGGAGATAATGAATAAGTGTGTATTTAAAAAAAAAAAAAAATCCAGATGGTCAGATCTAAAATACAACCCACTTAAAAACTAAAAAAAAAACCAACCCAAACACTTCAAATATAACTAAGAAAGTGTCTCCAGAGAACTCACCTTGTGATGCAAGAACAGCTGTGTTTTTTTCAGGCTCCCCCATCACCAACAACAAGGAATCCCCAGGAATGGAACATGATAAACCATTCTGCTGACATACAACTCCAAACCAGGTGAAGCTCTTGGCTGTGTTGGCACTGAAGGTTGGCAGAAACAGGTAAAGCTACCAATGGTAAGAAAATGAACATTAACCAAATGGTAGTTTTAAATGCAAAGAAGCAATCAACACAGAACACCAGTAGGCACAAAGTTCAAATGCAACCATACCGCTAATTAAATCAGAGATATAATTTTTTTAACACAGCTAAAAAGAAACAAATTATACTGTCTGTTCTGTAGCCTTATCTTTCACAATAAATCGAAATTTCTCTTCTTCTGACCTGATTACAACCACAGGCTGATTTTTTGTAAAACTGCAGTACTACAGACAAAATAAGCATGCATGACCTCAGTTTAATCCTATTTTACTGACATTTCCCTGCTTCCCTCACACAGAAAATTTATATAATTTCTAGAAGGTAGACACCTAGTTCCTCCTAAGGGTCAGGCTCTCCTTGTTTGAATCACTCAGTGCCTACACCTCTCAGTTGCTGACACACAACCTCCAAGAAAGTGCCCCTAGCAATTATCCTCCCAGCTGTCCCTCTTTCTGTTTGTTCTTTCTGACTAATACACTTGTTTGGAGCAGTTTCTTGCTGCTTGAATCATGTGCCTTTCCTCCTGAAACAAGTCCTGCCTCTCACGAAGGTGATGACACTCAGCAAAAGAGGTATGGGCACTCTGGTTCCTGCAACAGTGAATTTTCAATGTGTCCTCTGGGGTAAGATCCTGTTTTGGTGAGTAGTAAGGATGAATAGTTCTCTATGCATTAGTTTCAGGACACTGAGAGGAAGCCCAAGAAGTTTCAGGAGGGACCCTACACGGTGGCTGCCATCAGCATGGAATGAACCATCTGATGCAAACATGCAGTTACTATAAACCTCAAAGAAAACCTGAACTGATGACTCTACTCTTGAGGGACAGATGGAGAAAAGAAAAAACTGACATCAAAACAACCCAAACACCCCCCCAACCAACCCTGTCACTGTTCTGGTGGCTGTAAGATGCTACTCTTGAGCTCACCTGCACTGCGTTCACAGCAGCATTTTCCTCCAAGACTTGAGCAGTTTTCTCACCACAGTTTTGAAAACACGAAGTAATATCTATTAATTTCAAATGTGCAGCATTTCAGTGCAGAAGTAATTCCTATCTGCTTGTGTTTCATTCCACTGAGATAAACCTGACGCACTAAGAGAAGTTACTCATCCTGTTATCAAGGTTTAAGATACTTGCAGAATTCCTGTTAGCAGCTTCTCATTACCCTAATGATCAGGAAAAGCAATCATTTGCTAAATACCACATAGGACAACTGACAACAACTTATAAGGCAAGTTCAACATCAGATAAGACTGAACGCAGGTTTTCAGCATCCTACTTAACATGCAGACTTATACAGTTGTTTTGGATGTTTTGACTTCAAGTCTCATGTATAAAAAACATTATCATTTGTCAAGCGTGAGAAATTAAGAATGAGAATGAGAAATTAAGGAGGAAGAGTAATCTTCTCAAGAAAGATAGAAAAGTGATGACTCCAATGTAATTTTACATCAACTAATATAAATGCTTACAAGCAGAGAAAAAATATTTCTGCTTATACAAACTTAAGCTCAGTTGAGACTAGTGTTCCCACCAGTGCTGTGCCAGTGCTGGCATCTGCTTTTAATAAGCCAAAGTCTCTTTAATTCAGTTGTAAAACTAAAATCTAAAACCATAATTTGAAAAATGTATTACATTGTAATAATGCAAGTATTTATCCGTCATGTGGAAGACAACCAATTAATTTCTACCTGATCCTTGCACTCTTCATGGCCAGCTCAAAAAGTTGTGATTTCTGAGAACAGCAAACCTGATCTTACTCTCAACTGCTCAAGACTTTCTGTTTTGCTTAAAGAAATGGAACCGGAAGACTGGGAGTTACCTAAAGGTCAGAAAGTTCACCACCTCAAAGACCATGTGGATGCAGGGTTGCCATGTGGCTCTGCTCTCTTACTGGAGCCACTGGACTGTGGTGCTCAACAATGCCTTTGGTATTTTTAGGTATCTCCACAGGCAGGTTCTGACATTACAAACAGAACTCTCACGAGGGATCACTCAAAGCCACTCCTCCTTCACTGCAGCTGATGAGCAGATTCCATTCCGGAACAGCAGGTTAAACCCAAGGAAGTTTGCATCTGAAGAATATCACTGTTTGCACCAGAGGTCAAACATCACTATTTTTGTCCTTTTTCCTAGAAGGACAGATAATTTTCAGGGTTCTCTCATTAATCTCTTAAGCTGCCTTAACTAGTAGGTACCAGAATATCAAGTACAGCAGTGTCAATAAGCCTATTAAAGATTGCCAGTTTTTAAAATATACTGTACAGCTAAACACAGACTCTAGTCTGTTCCAAATAATTAAAAAGGGGGTGGGGGAAATGACAACATAAAGCATAAGAAGCCCTTGCAAAAATTATTAATTACATTTTTGCCTCTGAGCTCACACAAATGAACAGCACATACGGAATTACATACCTGACTGGCAAACAACAGAAAGCTGTTGTTTCCATCTGAAAAAGTCAAAACTAACTTCAATATAAGGTTACCCTACCTTTTCCCCTCTGCATTTCCCCTTCACTGTGTCAACAGAAACATTACCTGAGTGTAAATCCCACCCATGTTCCAGGTATTAAAGAGGTGCTTCTCAAAGTAATTTTCCCACCTGATTTTACAGGAATTCAAAGGTAAGGAACAGACCTGTTCCGTGGTACACAAACCCACGAGATGCAGCTCATAGCAGTTTCTAAATGTTTTACAATTCCAGTGGCTTTCAGAAGGTGGCCACACTAGGTATGAACCCAGGACACATTGCCCAGATCTAAGACCGACATCCAGACTCGATCTCTTGCAAGTCTGCATGAGGTGATACAGGGATTTCCAATAAAAACAACTCAATTCTTTGTCTTCTTTTCCCTCCCTTCTCTCAGCATCGAAACGCGGAGAAGTCAGACAGCTGAAAGAGAAAATCTTTGCAAACACTCCTGCTTTCCGAGGACACTGCTTTGAGCTCCACACCCAGAGCAACAGCGGGTCTACATTCCTGCACCGCTCCGACTCATTCGAAGGCAAACACTGACTTCCGTCAGAAGAATAACCTCGCCTGAATACAGTTAATACTCCCTTGTAAGACTTAAATATGCACGAGTCCCCCCGAAATAAGCAATTACTACCTAGCCCATTGCGCTAATGGCAGGAAACAGGGAGAGACTAAGACAAAGGGCACTGGAAAGCAGCTCTGGCAGCGCCGCAGGGCAAGGGCAGCTCCGGCCAGGACTCGGTACTTGGTGCTCGGAGCTCCCCCCGGGCCTGGCCCGGCAGAGCCCTCCCAACCCCACCCGCGGCCGTACCTGGCGGAGAGCAGCGGGGCAGGGTCCTTGGGGCAGGGTCCAGGGGAGGGTCCGGGGGGTCCCGAGTTCGGGTTCGGGTCCCGGGCCGGGCCGGGCCGCGCTCCGCCCGCTCCGCCTCACCCGGAAGCGCATCCGCCGCGCCGGCACGTGACGGGCACGGACCCCGCACGCGCGCGCGCGCATGCGCCGAACGCGCTGCGGGCGCGGCCTGGAGCGGGAGTGGGGACGGAGATTGGGATGGGGGAAGGGATAGGGATGGGGACAGGGATAGGGACGGGATGGGGACAGGAATCGGGATAGGATGGGGGCAGGACAGGGGCAGGACGGGGACGGGATAGGATAGGATAGGGAGAGG